>JAMXBC010000009.1:37928094-37950449 GCA_024138005.1 Lumnitzera racemosa
CGAATAGTAGAAACATTAAGGAATATCCAAAAAGGCATTTAGAGAGTCAGTCTGATTCTATCTCTATTCATTCTATTTGACAAAAGGAAGGATCCAAAAGAATCTATCTTTCTTTTAGTTGTTGAATCTCTCTTTGATTAATCAATGGGTGATATTCTGAATCCTCATTACTAATGGAATCGAAATGATCTCCGGATTGATCTAAAGATCCTTTCAATTGGCTAGAATCCGTTACTTAAACGAAACTAGATCTTGTAGAATCATATTGAATATTTGACGATACATTTCGTACCTTACTAAAAAACCGATCCTTATTTACCAACCACACATTGTCTAACCAAATCTAATTCTCTCTCGATATGTTCCTCAAAAAGTCCGATTCCTGTAGATTCTTCCCCCAACTAACAAAGAGATCTTGGTGGAATTGCTACATATGAAATTAAGCACAATTTTGCAAAGAAACAGCCTACTTGTTTCTCGAGAAGAGCTGGGAAATATGCTCAATATCATTTTATTGAATAGTTGACCCAACTCCTTGTTGTTTGAAGAAACCCTCCACATTAATTGGTATTTTTTCACGAAAAGCAAACATAAGATAACAAATCCAATCTTTAACTAAGATTTCGAATAGCTGTCGCAAATTCAAGTTAATTATGTTTCGCTTCTTACTCGGAGAAAGACGATAAAAAAATTCCCATTCATGGTCCTTGCAGATCGGATCATCCCTAGAATATACAAAAAGAAACTCTAGATATTTGATATCTTTCTCTTTGAATGAGATCTCAATTCCAGCAACGGTTTCATTAGATATCTTACAATTAGAATCCCTCTTTTTTCCGATCTAGTTCCTCTACCACCGTAAACCCCAGTTAGATTCAGGCATGATACACTTTTTAGTTATTGGGAGAACTCAAGTACTTTCTTTTGGATCTAGAAAAGAGCTCTCAGAGATCTTTTTTCCTTTTAGAAGATGCAGGAGTGCAACAATCAACCTATTGATATTGGAAGACCCAAAAGATTCTTCTAACGTATCATTTCTGGGTCCAATGGAATTCATAGGTATAGGAAGAAGCCCTATCAAATAGAGATTTTTTCTTTCGACCTTATTTCGATTCTTCATATGATATAGAAGGACCCCTACTACAAATAGTACTACACCCTTGATCATGAAATATTGATTGCTTCTTGAACCCTGTGAATTACGTGAAAGTAGGATACTCAAAATTCAGGGGTCCAAGAGTTTTATAAAACGTTCTTAGTGGAAAAAAATGTGAATGAAAGGTGCCACTGAATTGATTTAGGTCCATGAATCTAAGAAATAGTGAGAATTCTTTATCTCTCTTAACTCAAAAATCTAGGATTTGAGTTGATGTCCTTTCATGGAATTGGATTGATTTATCCTAAAGGTTTCATTTCAATTGGAATTTAGTTATTCACCATGTACGAGGATCCCGGCTAAGCATCCATGGCTGAATGGTTAAAGCGCCCAAATCATATTTAGCGAATTCGTAGGTTCAATTCCTACTGGATGCACGCCAACGGGACCCTTTAACAAGTCTCTTAGAATTGGCTCTGTATCAATGGAACCTCATCATCCATACATAACGAATTGTTGTGGTATATTCATATCATAACATATGAATAGTAAGAATTAGCATTCTTACTTGTTGATACTAGAACACATAGGGAAGACAAGAGACTCATGGATAGAATCAAATATGCAGTATTTACTAACAAAAGTATTTAGTTATTAGGGAAAAATCAATATACTTCAATGTCGAATCAGGATCTACTAAGACAGAAATAAAGCACTGGGTCGAACTCTTCTTTGGTGTCAAGGTAAAAGTTATGAATAGTCATCAACTCCCAGGAAAGGGTAGAATAATGGAACCTATTATGGGACATACAATGCATTACAAACGTATGATCATTATGCTTCCACCGGGTTATTCTATTCCACCTCTTCGAAAGAACTTAAATCAAAATACTTAATAGCATGCCGATACATTTATACAAAACTTCTACCCCGAGTACACGCAATGGAGCCGTAGACAGTCAAGTGAAATCCAATACGTGAAATAATTTGATCTATGGACAGCATCATTGTAGTAAAGGTCGTAATGCTAGAGGAATCATTACCGCAGGGCATAGAAGGGGAGGTCATAAGCATCTATACCGTAAAATCTATTTTCGACGGAATGAAAAAGACATATATGGTAGAATCGTAAGCATAGAATACGACCCTAATCGAAATGTATACATTTGTCTCATACACTATGGGGATGGTGAGAAGAGATATATTTTACATCCTAGAGGGGCTATAATTGGAGATACTATTGTTTCTGGTACAAAAGTTCCTATAAAAATAGGAAATGCCCTACCTTTGAGTGCGGTGTGAACTATTGATTTACATAATTGGAAGTAACCAATTAGGTTTACAACGAAACCTAGAAATTGATCATTGATCCAATTTGGGTACCTCTACAGGATAGACCTCAACAAAAAACTGAAGAGTCACGGCAACAAGTGATTGAGTTCAGTAGTTCCTCATAGAAAATTATTGACTCTAGAGATATAGTAATATGGAGAAGACAAACTTGTTTCAAGCACCGACAAAACCAGAAGCCCCTTGTTTCAAAGAGAGGAGGACAGGTTATTCACATTTCATTTGATGGTTAGAAGCTAATTGAAAGCTAAGTAGTGGTAATTCGAAAGATTCCTAGGGGAAAAATAGAGATGTCTCCTACGTTACCTGTAATATGTGGAAGTATCGATGTAATTTTACAGAGTCATTCGGTCTGAATGCTACATGAAGAACATAAGCCAGATGACGGAACGGGAAGACCTAGGATGTAAAAGATCATAACATGAGTGATTCGGCAGATTTGGATTCCTTTATATCCACTCATGTGGTACTTCATTATACCATATAGATAAGATCCATTTGTATAGATATCATCATTTACATCTAGAAAGCCTTATGCTTTGGAAGAAGATTGTATAGTTTGGGAAGGGTTTTTGATTAATCAAAAAGAAGAATTTACTTCAACCGATATGCCCTTAGGCACGGCCATACATAACATAGAAATCACGCTTGGAAAAGGTAAACAATTAGCTAGAGCAATGAGTGCTGTAGCAAAACTGAGGGGAAATCGGCCACATTAAAATTACCTTCTAGAGAGGTCCGTTTGATATCTAAAAACTACTCAGCAACAGTCGGATAAGTGTGGAATGTTGGTGTGAACCAGAAAAGTTTGGGTAGAGCCGGATCGAAATGTTGGCTAAGTAAGCGTTCGGTAGTAAGAGGAGCAGTTATGAACCCTGTAGACCATCCCCATGAGGGTAGCGAAGGGAGGGCCCCAATTGGTTAAAAAAACCCGCAACCCCTTGGGGTTATCCCACACTTGGAAAAAGAAGTAGAAAAAGGAATAAATATAGTGATAATTTGATTCTTCGTTGCCATAGTAAGTAGTAAATAGGGGAGAAAATCTAATTTCTTCCTTCATCTTTACAAAAGAAAAATAGGAGAGTAATTAACTGTGACACGTTCACTAAAAAAAAAAAATCCTTTTGTAGTGAATCATTTATTAAGAACAATTGAGAAACTTAACATAAAGGGCGAAAAAGAAATAATAAGAACTTGGTCTCGGGCATCTACCATTATACCTACAATGATCGGACATATTATTGCTATACATATTGGATAGGAGCATTGGCCTATTTTTATAAAAGATGGTATGGTAGGCCATAAATTGGGAGAGTTCGTACCTATTATGAAATCCACTACACATGCGAAAAATGATAATAAATCCCATCGTTAATAATTACTAAAATGAATGCAGTTACTTATTTTATTGATCATTACTAAGAGGTGAATTTTATGAAAAAGAACTTACTAGGAACAGGTCCACAACATTTGAAGCACCTGGGCATAGCAAATGTAAAACTAAAAAAAAATTATTGAAAAGGAACAAAACAGAAGGAAAAGTATATGCGTTAAGTCGACATATATTTATGTCTACTCACAAAGTATTAAGAGTGATTGATGAGATTCGTGGACGTTCCTATGAGGTAACACTTATGCTACTCGAACCAATGCCTTATCGAGTATGTTATCCTATTTTAAAATTGGTTTATTCTGCAGCAACAAATGCTCGTCACAATCTGGGTTTTGAGGAAGGAAGTTTAGTTATTAGTGAAGCTGAAGTCAATGAAAGTCATACCTTGAAAAGATTAAAACCTTGAGCTAGAGGACGAAGTTATGCAATAAAAAGACCTAATTGCCATATAAGGATCAAAGTGAAAGATACAGCTTTCTGTCACATAAACAAATACGACCATCTACTCTTATGCTTAAAAAAAGCCGAATGGGTCAAAAACAATAAAAATAAGTACAACGATAAAACATGTCATGATATGGATAATAGTGGAGGATTATGGGACAAAAAATAAATCCACTTGGTTTCAAACTTAGTACAACTCAAGATCATCATGCTATTTGGTTTTCACAAGCAAAAAATTATTTTGAGGGTGTATAAGAAGATAAAAAAAATAAGAGATTGTATCAAGAATTACATCAAAAAAAATATGAAAATATCCTCTGGGGTCGAGGGAGTTTCATACATAGAGATTCAAAAACAAATTAATCTGATTCAAGTCACAATCTATATGGGATTCCCAAAGCTATTAATAGAAGGTAGAACCCGAAAAATCAAAGAATTACAGCTAAATATATAAAAAGAACTTAATTGTGTGAACTGAAAACTCAACATTGCTATTACAAGAATTCCAAACCCTTATGCAAACCCTAATATTCTTGTCGAATTTATAGCCAGACAATTAAAAAATCAAGTCTCATTTCGAAAAGCAATGAAAAAGGCTATTGAATCAACCAAACAAGTAGATACAAAAAGAATTCAAGTACAAATTGCGGGGCGTATTGACGAAAAAGAAATCACACATGTTGAATGGATCAAAGAGGGTAGGGTTCCTCTACAAACCATTCAAGCTAAATTTGATTATTGTTCCAATCCAATCCGAACTATTTATAGGGTATTACGCATCAAAATTTGGATATTTAGAGAAGAAGAATAAGAAAATTTACTATTCTATCCATTAAAAAAAATAGAATAAAAAACAACAAACTCTTTTCTTTCATTCTTTTTCCCTTAAATCCAAAAAAAAATGAGCAATTCTAATTCTATAGGGTTAAATAACAATTTGATTGATAATTTTCTAAAATTTAGTTGCTATGCTTAGTGTGTGACTCATTGGTTTTTTTAGAGGATAGGATTAAAAAAAATGGATCGAAGCCTACTATCAACTAATAGTTATAAAACAAATAACCAACTCATCAATCCACATTATCTAGATACAAAAAAACTAGTGAAGATATAATACATTCATTGGACATATCATTGTAGCAATTGAAATCTTTTTTGCATAAACAATAGAAAAACCAATCTAATTTTTGGTATAGAAAGTATGCAGATAAATGGAAGTTTGAAAGAAAGAAAAAGAATATCAATGATATATGATTCCAATATAAATATATGGAAGGTTTATGTTATGAGTCATCTCATAAAAAAAAAAAGACAATGTAATAAAGCATCAATACAGATTGATCTAATTATAGATGAATATGTTCATAGAAAAAAAAAATCAAGAGTCTCAAGTCAATAAAGACTGGGAAGATTGACTCAAGAAAAAATTTCATGGAGGCTTCATTGTAGAATTCAAACCTAACCATTAATTAAGAAGCGATGGGAACGACGGAACCTATGAATATAGAAGATTCTATTGAAAAAAGAATTCAAATAATTCATTAGATGGGATGGCGAAACAAACCAGGGACCAATTCAATTCATTTAGTCTGAAAATTCATGAGCTAATCCTAGAACTAAAATAGATATTGAAAGAGTAAATATTCGCCCGTGAAGTTTTTTGTTAGGTTACTCAATCTTATTCGATATACAATATGATAAAAAAAATAAGGATTCATTAGAAAAAAAAACACATTATATTATCTTAGCAATAAATAGAAATAATTATCTATAAATAGAATACAAGTTTAAGTATATTCAAACAAGATATAGACCTAATAGATTAGATGAAATTTCAAAAAATCCATAATATGATTAAGTATATTTATTTTGATTCAATTTTTTGATTAAATTGGAATCGTCTCGTTCATGAGGAGCTGGATGAGAAGAAACTTTCATGTCCGTTTCTGGAGTATAGATGGAATTAAGAAAGAACCATCAACTATAACCCAAAAAGAACCCGATTTCGTAAACAACATTGAGGAAGAATGAAAGGGATATCTTATCGAGGCAACCGTATTTGTTTCGCAAAATATGCTCTTCAGGCACTTGAACCAGCTTGGATCACATCGAGACAAATCGAAGTTGGTCGATGAGCAATGATATGAAATGTACGGCGTGGTGGAAAAATATGGGTCTGTATATTTCCCGATAAACCAGTTACGGTAAGACTACGGAAACACGTATGGGCTCGGGTAAGGGATCTCCCAAATATTAGGTAGCCATTGTTAAACCTGGTAGAATACTTTATGAAATAGGAGGAGTAGCAACAAATATAGCCAAAAGGGTTATCTTAATCGCAGCGTCTAAAATACCTATACAAACTCAATTCATTATTTCAAGATAGGAACATGTAACAAAGGACAAGAAGTCTTGGGGATAAAAAACAATTGTAGGTTTTTTTTTTTTTTGTCCAAAAAATAATTCTTTTTTTTTTTTACTTCACCCTTTGCATTAAAGAATTAAAAGAAAAGATTCAAAAATCATATAATTCAACCTCAAACCCATTTAAATGTAGCGGATAACAGCGGGGCTCGAGAATTAATGTGTATTCGAATCATAGGAGCTAGTAATTGCTGATATGCTCATATTGGTGATATTATTGTTGCTGTAATCAAGGAAGCATTACCAAATACACCTCTAGAAAGATCTGAAGTGATCAGAGCTATAATTGTACATACTTGTAAAGAACTTAAGCATGATAACAGTATGATAATACGATATGATGACAATGCTGCACTCAGTCAATTCTATTCCACTTAATCCCTATTTCATGGCCACATATTTTTTCGGCTAAGTAATGGGAAACTTTTCTACTGTTCCATGAATCCAATTTTCGTTTCATCTAGGAAGAGCCATCTTTTTCTCAACAATGTCTTTATCATTTGATCCAATAGCCTTCCGTTAGATAGGAACATATTTGATAAATACTGATAACTCTTGGATGGAGTATCAGAACGAAAAAATCCATTAAATAATGAACTATTGGTTCTAAGCCATCTCTAGCGATGAATCAACAATTCGAAGTGCTTTTCTTGCATATTCTTGATAAACCAGCGTTTATATATAGATGTAGGAGGATCTCCTTGGGAAGTAAGAAGCCCCTTTGACATCTCTTCATCTACAAAGAATTCTCGATGTGAAAACACAGAGACAAAGGGTTGATCTTTGAATAGGAAAAAGAGTGGATCTACACGGTCCCAAATGAATTAGCTTATTTGAAAAAAGCCTTATTCTTTGGAAGATCTATCTTGTGTCTGGTACTGCATGGTTCCACTTTGTAAGAACTCCGAATCATTCTCTTGAAGCTCATCATTTTCATCATAAATGATCCGCTTGCCCCAAAATGACCTAGGCCGATAAGGAAATCCCAATTCATTGGTCCTTTCGATATAATCAAATAGAAAGCACTAAGGGCGCCATATTCTAGGATCCTAAACTATGTGATTGAATAAGTCCTCCTCTATCCATTGCGGGTCGAGGACTCCTTCTCCTTCCCTTTCTTCAAACTCTGATTCATATTTTTCATAGAGAAATCTCTTATCAACGATAGAACAAGATCTATTTTGCATCATATCTAAGGGATTCCTTGGTTTGGGCCGAAGAAGCAATATCACTCGATCATTATCAAACTGACTGCAATCTTTTTCTGTCCGCGAGGATCCCACCAAAGCGCCTTCTACTTCTAATAAGCCATGAACTAGATCAGAATCATTCTCAACGAGTCCATAAAGAAGTAAAACAAGTTCGAAGTACCATTTATAAGAAGTCCGGGTAGAGACCAAAGGTCTTAAGCGATCAATCCAGCAAAACAACTCAAAAGATAAAGAAGTATTGTTTATTTCTTCATGTTCCTTCCAAGTTTGAAGTACCATTTGTAAAAAAAAGAATCCCCTTCATTACATGATTTCTTCTTCATATAGATAGATATAGGATCTATGGGGCAATTACTTAGAAGTACATTTTGTACAACAGCCCTTCCTATCTAATAGAAAAGGATCCCATTATCGTAAACCGATCTTACATGGGATCACAAATCCCAAGTTTTTCTATGCAAAGCAAATCTAATTGTATTAGTGTCTAGAATTGATTTCTTCTGTGTAATACTAATTGATAGGGCCTCATTAGTAAGTGCTACAAGATCTCGTATGTTAGAACCCATGGTTATGGACCGAATCCATTAGTATAAAACATTTTCTTTTCCAAGTGAAATCCCCTAGTATATGAAATGGTGAAAAAGTGCTTTCGTTGTTGTGGAATAAGAAGTCTTTATATCTTAATGCATATATTTCATTTATTCGGAGCTATTAGAGCGGGATCCACTTTTTAGGGAATATGAGTCAAAGCAATAATAAGAATATTTTTAGTAGAACATCTTTCACAATCCTTGGAGAGATAGTTCACTAATAGACCAAGGGATAAGTAACTCGACTCATTCACATCCAGATCATGAATGTTTGGAATCCATATTATGCAAGGAGACATTGCTTTTGCTAATTCGAATTGAAGGGTGATATAAAATCGGTCTATTTCCAGCATCATATCCATAGTTAGTGCATTCATCTTAGTTAGAAGCTCCAGCTCCATATCAAGGTCATGATCAATATCGTTACTATCCTTCAGGAACTTGTTTAGAAATACTACAATGAAAGGAACATAGGAGTTTGTCACTAGGTATTTGACCAAATAGGACCGTCTAGTTCCTATAGAACCTATCACTAAAATACCCCGAGAGGGGGATAGGGCTAAGTAGAGGGAAAAGGGTTTTCCATGAGATGTGAAATGAAAACTATTAGCCCTACACGAGGTTTGTAAATAAGTAATTGTCTGATAATGAGTAAGGAATATCCGTCTTTCTACTAAACAGGATGTATTGAACTCATAATTCATTAGATACTTTTTATGAATGTCAACTAAGTATGTAAGTAAATTGCTCTCGGTTGTTCAATCATTTGATAACCAAAGTCATTCTTTGATAAATTATCACTATGCGTTAAACTCAATAGAATTTGATTAATCCTTTTTTCTATCGTTATGGTGGAAAACTGAACTAAGAATTCTCTTTCTTTATCATCAATCGAATTACTGTTCGCGACCCAGGATTCTATTTTATCATCAATCCAATCACCGTTCACATTTTTTTCTTTTTCTTATCAATGAATAGATTTCTGTACTTATATGACTTAGATGTCTTGTATTTTTCGAAAAAGTGATCGATGGATGGGATTTGGTATGATACTTAGGAGATCGATAATATCGATGAGATTGATATTAAAATATTTCTTCTTAGAGCGTATTGATTTGACCCCATAAGCGAGACTACCACTCCATAGCATGTTGCCGCCAGAAGCAGAACCTCGTATTTCTTCTAGAGAATCTCTTAATTTTTTCAGAGCAACTAGAAAGAGATTCTTTAACCAGAAAAGATTCAGTTCAGATGTAGGGTACCTATCCAGAAGTTTTTGCAACTCCATCATGTATGATGGAATCATCAAAGATTTGTCCTTTTCACACTTTGTCTCTAACTCACTAGAGGCTCGGGAAACAAAGAGAAGATGCATACGAACGAGATATGCAGCAACAAGAAGAAGGAAAAGGATTGAATAAAGGAACTCCCAAACATTTAGATATCTCAGATGGGTCGATATCAATGGTGACTCATTATTTCAATGAATCATTTCTTCGGATAGAAGAAGATTATCGACACACTTACTCGAAACCTCACTTATCAGATTCCATTGTGGAAGACGCAATTTTTTTTGAAGAATTCACCATGATATATCTGATCCATGCATAATATCATGAAAAATGGATACAAATTTTTTACTACTACTTAGTATCGGAAATAGGTCTGAAAAAGTATCTAAAAATAGCAAATTTAGATATATGTACCCTATCGAGGTAAGGAACCATGGCATATATGTTTGGAATAGATTCCATTTTGAGAGAGTTGAAAAAGCACTATCTCGTTGAAAGGTTCTATACATCTACCATTTCTCAACGCATTTCTTTAGACAAAGACTCCATTTTTTCCTCTTTTCGGATGGTAAATATTTCTCAGAACATGGAATGTGAATCAAACCCATGTTTGAATTGAAATAGAGATACTAATACAAGTTCTTCCCTTCTGAATCAGATAGATTCATATTTGAAAGAGGTTGACAATAAGTTATTTCAAAATTGACTATTTGTCCCTCTGTTAGGGTGTTCCAGAAATGTTTGCAATCGAGTAAATAGCTCTACGAACCACTGGATCGGATCAAATTGCAAAATGGAAAGATTTGTACAAATTATACCTTTCGTCACCACTTTGTGGAAAATCGTTAGCTAAAAAATCCAGTTCATCACTCAAGGTCAAAACACATGGAAATAAGGCATCATTACAATCGTGAACATGTTGTATATAATGATGTGAGTGTTGAATTTATACAAACTAAATATCAATTTACAAATATATTTATAATACCTCTAGATAAATTAACGTTTGAATTTATCAAAAATCAAATTGGTGTGTATCATCCTTTTGTTAGCATGGACCTTATTTAATTAATTCCCCTAAGCTAAGATTTATTACACATGCTAAAAAAAAAGAATTTTTTTTTTTAGCTTGATAATCTAAACATATGTGTAATTTCTTATCGTGTGTAGTGCACATGAAAGGTGCAAGTAATAGGTCTTAAAAATTTCTTAGTGGGTCTTAAAATATCTTAGAAGTAGGTCCCATTATTTAGCCCATATGTATGTAAGATAAGGACCATAAGATTCATTAGTTTTTTCCCTTTCTAATTATAAAGCTACAATTTTCTCCTCTTCCTTTCATTCTTTCAGACTCTTCGTCTCCTCATTCACATTTTTCCTTAAGAAAATATGTCTCTTAGAAAATATTCTCGTATTATTACTCAAGGTACAAAAACTAAAATCCCAAGCAATCAAGACAACCCTTTTGATCAACAGAACAAGAGATTGACAACCCACTAGAACTTCAACCCATTGAACCTCAACAAGAATCATATGAAAAGACCCAAACCCTAGAACTTTAAGATGAGACCTTAACTGAACCAGTCTAGGAAGTGACCCAAAAGAATGGTTTTGAACCACATTTTGAACTAGCCTAAGAAGTCACTCAGAAGACTTCTAATGATGAGTGGAAGCTTAGTTCATCTTTTCATCTGAAGAAGTTGCTATATCAAAGAACTCAAGTTCTTCAAAAAAGTCTTCTAAAGAAAAGTCTAAGACTAAGATGGATCCCCCTAAACAATCTCCTAAACCTAAACCTAAGAAAATAGTTCTCAAGACCAAGGCTTCACGGCATGTGAAAAAGACCTTGATATACCACGAAGAAACCACCTTCCAAACAAAGAGACAAACCAAAGAAGAGATACACTATGACAGGTAAGAGTATGTCTATTAAAGAATATTTTTTCTTAGATTTACAATTCTTTAAGAAAAAGGGATTTTACTAGAGTATGTAAATGAGTTAGGTTTGAGTAATTTGGCTAATATGAGAGGTGTTGTGTATGGCGAGTTAGTAGATGAATTTTGTCAAAAGTTAGATAGTAAGCATCAAGATGTATAGAAATCTGTAGTGTTGAATCAGAAAATTGAGATTATGAAAAAGGACATTCTGAAGTGTTTTAGCATTAAAGAAATTCAAGAAGATGAAAATATAATGCAATTGACCAAGGAAAATGTTTTTACAGAGCAAAATGATGGAATAGAGTTAGGTGTTAATAGAGATATATTCAACATTGAGTTTGAATTATCAGTTAGGATTCTTCATAATTTTTTAAATACTTTTGTGCTACCTAGAAAGTTTAGTTCAACCTCTGTAACTAGGGAGGATGCATTGGTTATGATCTGGGTAAGATCAAGAATGTAACAATGGAATTTAAGAACGTAATGTGACCTTAAGATATTTTATTATGGAAGTGATTTGGGTAAGATACACTTAAGGTTAAGAGTTAATTGGAAATACGAGTCCATTTAGCTTGTATTAGGAATTCTCATGGTCTAATAAACAAGAATGAGATTGTTAGATTGCATAGCTATACTAGGAAGATCAATAATTAAATAGTAAGTTCATGCATCTGTAGTTTATTTTAAGTATTTTTTATTTTTTCTTTAATTTATTTTAATTAGAATAATTTAATTTAATTGTTTTTCATTAATTAGAGTTATTTGTTAGGTTAGATATTAGAAAAGAGATAAGTACTAGTATTCGTACTTACAGGTAATCCTTGAGGGATTGATAACTAAGCCCGCGTTCGCTATACTATAAACTGATAAGTGTACTTGCTTCTGATCAATAGGTAGAAATATGGGCCTATGATTCATTTACAGTAAATAATGTAAATGTTGTTATACATATGGTGTTTCTTATTCTGTTTCATTTAATTTAACAATATTGCTTGCATTATTTTTTATTGCTTACTCTTTATTTATTTCTAACTATTTATTACTCTTGCATTTTTTTGTTCTGGTTTGACATCTAATGTCAAGAGTGATTCCTTAAATGATTGCTTTCCTTAGTAAAGAGGTTAGCTTCAACTAAGAGTTTAAGGATAGGCAGCTAATACGATTCTACAATTACTTAAGACTATGAACACTTTGGTTAAGATGCTTGCTTGGCAACAACAACATCAAGCTACTAGACAAGTACATGTAGCTGAAGAGCAAATTAGGCTAGAGAAGTTTGCAATATTACTAAAGGCATCTAATCTTAAGGTAGATAACCTAATTAAGACTAACCATTGGATGGAAGAGATTAAAAAAACTTTAGCTGCTTTTAAGGTACCACAAGACATGAAGGTAGATCATGTAACCTATGTGTTGAAGGGTATAGTTGTAAAAATGCACCACTATTCCTAGATTGAATAAAGTCCTTGTGAATTGGCAGAGATTTAAGGAGCTAATCTATGAAAAATGTTACCCCAATAACATTCTCCACAAGATAGAGGCGGGATATCATAATTGCCAGCAAGGCAATAGGTTTTTTATACTAAAAGCAAGATGGGCTAATGACAAAATCAAGGCCCACATGTTTATGATGGGTTTAGAACCTAATTTGCAACATGAGGTGGATTCCTTCCAACTACCTACATATGCTGCAATAGTAGGTAAAGCAAAACATCTATAGTAAAGTGGAAAAGGGATTGAAGAGTAGTAAGCCTACCAAACAAGAATGGTTTCGAGAACTAAGGTAGCTGTAAACCCTACTTTTAGTGGACCTAAGACTCGATTAAGAGTACCCTCCGAATGTTCCTAAAGATCAACTAAACTAAAAACTTAAGTTTATATTTAGAAACGAATTAAATTTTTACAATTCAAAAGCCAATTGTAGATAAAACCCGAGCTTAAAGAACTACGAGCTCTAAAGCTACTTAAAACCCTAAACCTTAAAACCATTAAGGAATTTTAACCCTAAATAATTAATCGATAATTTAATTTGAATAATTTCATTCAAATTTAGAAAATTTCACAATTCTACAAAAATCAAATCATAAATTACAAAACAGTGTAAGATAAAAATCCTAAAACAATTTTCTATAAGGCTATGCCCTTATCTTCATATATAAGCCTTACACATAAATAAGTAGACCAACCAATCACCTTAGATAACTTATCAATTGAGAGTTAGAATCATTTATCAATTGATAACTTATCAAAATCTAGTAATAAGACAATTTCCTTATCACCTCTTCACTTATACTACATATGGATAATTTTTCACAAGAATTCATAAGCTTAACTTTAATAAAGGAGACAAGACCACTCCATGGTATAAAAAGACTTCCAATGGTAGATCTAAAAAGGGGAGAAAGGGGGGCCATGCACTTGTCATTCATCCATCAATCACTTCTTCTTACACATCACTATTCACCTCATAATACTTACATCATCAAGAGTTGCAATTGTTGATTTTATGTAAGCTACAAGACAACACTTTCAAGACATTTAAGCACTCCTTCTCTCTCCATTTCCAACCGGCCACACTCTCCACCATTTCTCTTCCTTTCAATTTCACTTTCACTTCATCTTTCTCTCTTTTGAAACAAACATAAAAAGGGGAAACAACCTTACCCCACAAAAATCAAAATTTTCCATTTTGAAGCTTCACTCACGGCATTTTTTTCTTTTGTTCTTGTGTTATTTTCTTTCACTATTTAAGACCTTTTAAGACCATTAGAATCTTCCATAAACCCCATTCCAAAAGAACAAAAGATTCGGGTTTCAAAAGGTAGCAAAAAGGAGCAAGCAAAGTTAAAGGCTTAAGTGGAACCTTAGTGCACAACCACCAAACTTTGCGTTAAAGACGAGTAAGTGTTTCTTGTGATGTGTGGATTAGTATTTATGTTAGGAGACTTGGATTTCTTGAATATATGAGTAAGGTTTAAGTTGTTAGAACACCAAAAATCATTTTAAGAAACAAACCATAAAACCCTTACATGAAGTTGAAATATGAGCATGTAAAGTTGGTGTTTTGTGAAGACATTTGTTCAATGCTTTTAATGGAAGATTTTAAGCTAAGAAAATCTTGAAATGAGAACTTTAATGGAGGATAAGCATGCTGGACATGAGGGTTCCATAATCATTTGGATGTTGATTTTGTTTCCATTACGTTAAACATGCTCAAATCTAGACTTAAGTTAAGGAAAAATCCATCACATGAAGTTTTATGAAGAAACCAACTTTATATGACATAAGCTATGATATGGGAGTGGTATTAAGTATAAGATCTTTTATTTCTTTATGTGGAACATGATTTAAAGGATCATTTGATGGAAGGTAACTTAAGTTAAGATTTGTATACAAGTAGTTAAGTGCATAATCTACCACCTAAACTTAAGCAAATGATGAAACAAGTTGAAAAACCAAGTGAGGACCCCTTAGGACCAACATGAACAGATCTGGAACGTGGGAAAATGAGGCCTAAACATATGATAAAAGTGAAAGAACAAAGTGAAAAGATTAACTAAAGCAAGTATAGTGAGCATATAAAGCCTAAAACTCAAAACCAAGCTTAAAACTCCCAAAATAAGCCCAGAACTCTAAGATGGGCCTTCAATAAAAATATGATCAGCACCTTAAATTACCAAGAAAGGTTACTTTGAAGCCCATAAGAAATCCACCTAAGGCCCCATAAGCCCACCAAAGTCATTAACTTTAGTTTGAACCAAAAACAAGCCCATTTGACAACTTAAGCCCACTAAAGGGCCCAAGAAATGGTTGTTAGCCTTAGGAATATAAATCAAAGATGTAAATCTAATCTCAAGGAGTATTTTAAGCTTAGGATAAAATCTAAAGACCAAGCCCAAAGGATTCCTCAAGTTATCAAAAGCCCATTTACCGAACAAGGCCCAAAAACACTCCAACGCATAAGGAACACTACTGTTCTGACCCATGGATAGAATTGTATACCTCATTTCGAAAATCTAACCTTACTATATTAAATTACACTCGAAAACGATGAAGATTGACTATAAGATCATAAAAATCGGATTTAAAACGAAAAAGTTATACGCGATTGAACTTTAGGTAAAAACCAGGAACAATTACGAAAACTAGTTAAGAATATAAATTAAGGAAAATTTACTTAGTTTCTTAAGTTTGCTTCAATTCCTTATAAAAATTATTTTAATTACTAGGGGACACCATTTACGAAGACGACTTGCCTCTGGATTACTTTGACTGACCCATATGGCAAAGTGAGTAAATTCCCGATGACTCTTTACTTGATTGTGCTTGTAAAGTAGATGCACCTAATCTTATATTTATAAATTTGGATGCTTATGGGATATGGGAGACGCATGTGTATGAATCTGTAGATGAATGTGATGACTTGTTAATTATATATAATAATGGGAATTGTTTGTATAAATATATACATGTGAATTGTATGGAATGAAATTGGTTGATTACCCTAAAAATCAAGTTAATCACTTATATGATTAAGAAATCAAAATGAATTATGCATTCCCCATATTGCATACGAATAACACCGACTGCCGCTTCACGCAGAAGATGGGAAAGGACTCACTAGAATACGAGTTTCCTATAGGATTGGGCACTAGCTATGCCATCATATATATTGAGTCTCTGTCTTAAACTAATGGGCTTACTAGGCACTGGGAGATGCCAACCGTCGGCGAGGAGCCAAGTCTTGTGGCTTCTGCTTAGGGCGTATGTTTGTGGACTGCGGAAGCTACCACACCGCTAGACTTGGGATTTTAAAAGATATGATTTGATTTTGGTAAAGGAAGTATATATATATATATATATATATATATATGTGTGTGTGTGTGTGTATATATGTAGAGTTTTGTTTTGGCATGAGCACGATAGTGCAAATGAAATAAAACCCAAGGTCTAGAACATGGATTTTGGTTTGGGTCGGTTAATTATCTCCAAACCCCGACTTCAGGGGGCGAAATTCTGAGTCGTATGCAATTCCTAGGTCACTACATGCATTGTTTAGCATACTGTTTGTTCATGCATTCATATGATTGTGCATTTAATAAATTGCTATCGTGTGGTACTAATGAGGGCATTTATCTCACTAAGCGTAAGCTTACTCCCCTATAGATTTTTATTGGTGCAGGAGAACCTCTTCGTCAATCCGGGCCGAGGCATGCCCATGGTAAGTCTCGGGTAGAGACGAGTTTGAGCGATCAAAGAGCGAAGAGGACATTTTGTAATAGATTATAGATATTTAGATACTTCTATGTATTTATGCATAACTTAGATTTTATGCAGTTCCGTTATGAATTGCATTTGTTTGTAATATTGTTTTGGTGTGGGTCTCATGAGCCCACACAATTAGTTAATTTATAACATAGAAGTAATTTTAGTTAAATTCCTCTATATTACTTGTCTATGGGCCTAGTGGTAACATAGAGTGGAAGGAGCCTTGTGTGTCGTATGAAAGGCATATGATCAGTAAGGGGGTTGATAGTAGACCTTTATACGGTACATGGCGACCTATCACGACAACGATATAGTTAGGTCGTTATAGTAGCCCCTAAGATTGTGATTGTGGAGAGGGGTAAAAGAACTTTGATGCATTAAGCTAAACCTTTACAAGCTACAACTCCTAACATTTCCTCTACCTCTAATTACGGAAGCAAGACATTAGTACCCTTGGCACTTTAGGTTACGTAAGTGAGCTAGTGTAGTTGATTAGAAGGAGCTTGTTTCTTCAATAGGATGACTAAGCATAGAGGCAGGACATGTAATAAGAAGACCATCCCTTAGACTTTCTACAATGATTGTAAGCAATGGGGTCATAGGCCCTTTAAGTGTTGCACTAATAGGGAGCTAAGAAGTAATAGTTTTATAGCCAACTTAGGTATAGGTAGCTAAACCATAAGGTCAAGTTTAGGCTAATAAACCTTAAACTATGGGGATAAGGTAAAGAGCCCTAACTCATGCTTTCATTCTTCAGCAGTAAAGTGCTTAGATACCCAAGATCAAGACACTATTATATGTACACTCCTTGTATAATGCTTATGTTCTTTTCGATATTAGTGCTATGCATTCCTACAATTTTTATGTTTTCAAGTGTATGTGTGATTTGAAAATTAAATTGTCGAATGATCCTTTGGACGTGAGCACTCCTTTGGGACTTAGAAAGGTATTAGATTAGATTTGTGAAGACATCAAGATAGAGATTCTAGGGTGAGTTATGCTAGCAGATCTTTGGGTTTGGGGGATGTTAGACATAATTTTATTCCGAGAGTGAATTAGTTGTTCAAATAACATGCTACCATAGATTTTCATAACTTAGTAGTTTAATTCAATCCTCCAAATAAATACCTAATCACTTTAAAGCTAAAAGCACATAGGCCTGCTAATTTACCCTCATATGAGTTGTAGGGTTGAAGTAGGCTAATAGCATTAACTATGGAGTCAAGTCAAATTGTCAAGCTAAAAGAGGTTTCTATAGTAAATGAGTTTGCAGATGTATTCACAAATGATCTACTAAGATTACCCCTAACTAGAGATAAACTTTAACATGGATCTAGTTCTAAGAACAATGCCCATATCCAAACTAACTTATAGGATGGTACTAGTAGAATTGATTGAGTTGGAACTTAGTTACAAGAGCTGCTGGATAATGGTTTCACCAAGTTAAATGTATACCCATTGGGTGCACTAGTTTTGTTTGTAAGAAAGAAGAATACTAACATAAGGTTCTATATTAGTTATGCTGAATTGCCATAGAACAAGTATCCCCTTCGAACCCAAGTATTGATGACTTATTTAATCAATTGCAAGGAGCTTAATTTTTCTCTAAAATTGACCTAAGATCGGTGACAATCAAAGAAGATATTTAAAAAATGACTTTCAAGACGCGGCATGGGACTTATGTGATCTTACTAATACCCTTTAGTCTCACAAAGGTAATAGCAACATTCATGGAATTGATGAATAAGGTATTCAAAGACTTCCCAAATCAATACGTAGTATTATCTATTGATGATATTCTTATCCATTCCAGGAGTAAAGAAGAGCATGAAGAGCACTTGACGGTTATGTTAAGTAAACTATGAGTTGAGAAGTTATATGCAAAATTTAAGAGATGCAAATTTTAGATAGAGCAAGTATCCTTCTTGGGACATGTAGTGAATAGAGGAGGTATCTATATAGATCTTGAGAAAGTAAAGGTGGCTAATTGGCCAAGATCAAAGATGGTAATAAAATCAGTAGTTTCTTAAGGTTGATAGGTTATTATAGGTGTCTTGTTGATGGATTCTCTAAATTAGTAGCTCATCTTACTATAATAACTCATGAGGGAGTAAGGTTTGATTAAGATGACAAATATAACAACCCAATAGTATCATTATTATGATAGGTCGTCGTGTACCGTATAAAGGTCTATTATCAACCCCCTTACTGATCATAGGCCTTTCATACGACATATAAGGCTCTTTCCACTCTACGTTACCACTAGGCCCATAGACAAGTAATATGGAGCAATTTAACTAAAATTACTTCAATGTTATAAATTAACTAATTGTATGGGCTCGTAAGACCTACACCAAAACAATATTACAAACAAATGCAGTTCGTAACGGAACTGCATAAAATATAAGTTATGCGCAAAAACATAAAAGTATCTAAATATCTATAATCTATTACAAAATGTCCTCTTCACTCTCTGATCGCTCTAACCCGTCTCTACACGAGACTTACCACGAGCATGCCTCGGCTCGGATTGACGAAGAGGTTATCCTGCACCAACAAAAATCTATAAGGGAGAAAGCTTACGATTAGTGAGATAAATGCCCTCATTAGTACCACACGATAGCAATTTATTAAGTACACAATCATATGAATGTATGAATAAACAGTATGCCAAACAACGCATGCAGTGACCTAGGAATTGCATACGACTCAGAATTTCGCCCCCTGAAGTCGGGGTTTGGAGATAATTAACCGACCCAAACCAAAATCCGGGTTTTAGACCTTGGGTTTTATTTCATTTGCACTATCGTGCTCATACCAAAATAAAACTCTACATATATACATATATATATATATACTTCCTTTACCAAAATCAAATCATATCTTTTAAAATCCCAAGTCTAGCGGTATGGTAGCTTCCGCAGTCCACAAACATACGCCCTAAGCAGAAGCCACAAGACTCGGCCCCTTGCCGACGGTTGGCATCTCCTAGTGCCTAGTAAGCCCATCAGCTTAAGATAGAGACTTAATATATATGATGGCATAGCTAGTGCCCAATCCTGTAGGAAACTCGTATTCCTGTGAGTCCCTTCCCATCTTCTGCGTTCCCATCTTCTGCGTGAAGCGGCAGTCGGTGTTATCCGTATGCAATATGGGGAATGCATGATTCATTTTGATTTTTTAATCATATAAGTGATTAACTTGATTTTTAGGGTGATCAAACAATTTCATTCCATACAATTCATATGTATATATTTATATAAACCATTCCCATTATTATATATAATTAACAAGTCATCACATTCATCAACAAATTCATACACATGCATCTCCCATATCCCACAAGCATCCAAATTTATAAATATAAGATTAGGTGCATCTACTTTACAAGCACAATCAAGTAAAGAGTCATCGAGAATTCACTCACTCTGCCATATGGGTCAGTCAAAGTAATCCGGAGGCAAGTCGTCTCCGTAAACAGTGTCCCCTAGTCATTGAAATAATTTTTATAAGGAATTGAAGCAAACTTAAGAAACTAAGTAAATTTTCCTTCAGTTATATTCTTAACTAATTTTCATAATTTTTCCCGGTTTTTACCTAAAGTTCAATCGCGTATAACTTTTTCGTTTTTAATACGATTTTTGTGATCTTATAGTCAATCTTCATCGTTTTTGAGTGTACTTTAATGAGGTAAGGTTATATTTTCGAAATAAGGTATACAATTCTGTCCATGGGTCAGAACAGTAGCGTTCCTCATGTGTTGGAGTGTTTTTGGGCCTTGTTTGGTAAATGGGCATTTTAATATCTTAAGTAATTCTTTGGGCTTGGTCTTAAGATTTTATCCTAATCTTAAAATACTCCTTGAGATCAGATTTACAATTTTGATTTATATCCCTAAGGCTAAGAACCATTTCTTAGGCCCTTTAGTGGGCTTAAGTTGTCAAATGGGCTTGTTTTTTGTTCAAACTAAAGTTAATGACTTTGGTGGGCTTATGGGGCCTTAGGTGGATTTCTTATGGGGCTTCAAAACAACCTCTCTTGATACTTTAAGGTGCTGATCAGATTTTTATTGAAGGCTCAACCTAGAGTTCTAAGCTCGTTTTGAGAGTTTTAAGCTCGTTTTGAGAGTTTTAAGCTCGATATTGAGTTTTAGGCTTTATATGCTTACTATACTTGCTTTAATTAATCTTTTCACTTTGTTCTTTCACTTTTATCATATTTTTAGGCTTCATTCTCCCATGTTCCAGATCTGTTCATGGTGGTCCTAAGGGGTCCTTACTTGGTTTTTCAACTTATTTCATCATTTCCTTAAGTTTAGATGGTAGATTATGCACTTAACTACTTATGTACAAATCTTAACATAAGTTTCCTTCCATCAAATGATCCTTTAACTCATGCTCCACATAAATAAATAAAAGATCTTATACTTAATACAACTCCCATATCATAGCTCATGTCATACAAAGTTGGTTTCTTCATAAAACTTCATGTAATGGATTTTTCCTTAACTTAAGTCTAGATTTGAGCATGTTTAACTTAATGGAAACAAAATCATCATCCAAATGACTATGGAACCCTCCATTAGAGTTCTCATTTCAAGATTTTCTTATCTTAAAATCTTCCATTCAAAGGATTAAACAAATGTCTTCACAAAACACCAACTTTACATCCTCATATCTCAACTTCATGTAAGGGTTTCATGGTTTGTTTCTTAAAATGATTTTTGGTGTTCTAACAACTTAAACCTTACTCATATCTTCAAGAAATCCAAGTCTCCTAACATAAATACTAATCCACACATCACAAGAAACACTTACTCGTCTTTAATGCAAAGTGTGGTGGTTGTGCACTAAGGTTCCACTTTAGCTCCTAACTTTGCCTCCTCCTTTTTGCTACCTTTTAAAACCCGAATTTTTTGTTCTTTTGGTATGGGGTTTATGAAAGATTCTAATGGTCTTAAAAGGTCTTAGATGGTGAAAGAAAATGATACAAGAACAAGGGAAAATAATGCCGTGAGTAAAGCTTCAAAATGGAAAAATATTGATTTTGTGGGGTAAGGTTGTTTCTCCTTTTTATGTTTGTTTCAAAGGAGAGAAAGATGAAGTGAAAGTGAAATTGAAAGGGAGAGAAACGGTGGAGAGAGTGGCCGGTAGGAAATGGAGAGAGAAGGAGAGTTTAAATGTCTTGAAAGTGTTGTCTTGTAGCTTACACAAAGTCAACAATTGCAACTCTTGATGATGTAAGCATTAAGAGGTGAATAATGATGTGTAAGAAGAAGTGATTGATGGGTGAATGACAAGTGCATGCCCCCCCCCCTTTCTCCCCTTTTTAGATCTGCCATTGGAAGTC
>JAMXBC010000009.1:37950549-37978391 GCA_024138005.1 Lumnitzera racemosa
TTTCTAGAAAAATTGTGCTTCTATATTGCATACCGCGGACACATTCCAATTGTTTTCTTATTTTCAAAATTTTATCTATATTATATGCTTTTCTATAGGCTTTATTGACTCATTTCATATTTTATGAGTCACTTCATGCCGAAAGAAAGACTGAAAATGATGGGTTTTTGGGATCCGAAGAAATTATCAGAGAACCCCTTGATCAAATGTTAACTGCTTAATCAATTACTTCTTCGGTATGCCCATACTTTTTTTTTAAATAATCCGAGATCTAGCAATGAGAGCGGTAATTTTATTAATTGCTTTTTAGCTATTTCAGATTGATTGGAATCAAGACAAATTAAATAGATGAAGTAAAGAAATCGAATTGGGATACTGTGTACATTCCATATATCAATACATATGGGGGTCTAAGTTAGGGGCCATCTTATTATCAAAATTTAAGTTTCTATCAAAATAAACAAAATAAAGTAATGTATGAAAGACTATATTGATAGAATTATTTATCCTTGTTCTACCGATTTAAATTGTCGTATCATAATACATTATTAATCATAATAAATAACAATTATTTATTTGAAATAATAATTTCAAATTTTTTTTCTATTTTCAAAAAAAATATGAAATTGCAATTTAAAATAAAAAATCATTGTTCTTTTTTTTTTTAATATTAATGTAGTCTTATTCATACTATTTGACCAATTCTAACTTCTTGATTTTAGAAAGAAAAAAGATTCACAATAATTAAGAATAGAAAATTCTATTCAAGTTTTCTATATCTTGATTTTTTATTGAACCGAAAAAAAAATAGATAAGAGCTGCGAAATTGACTCAGAAATAATTAATTACGAATAAAATAGTTTTTTTTATGGAATATACATATCAATATTCATGGATTCTCCCTTTCCTTCCACTTTCGGTTCCTACGTTAATTGGAATGGAACTTCTACTTTTTCCAACGGTAACAAAGAATCTTCATTGTATATGAGCTTTTCCTAGTATTTTTTTGTTAAGTCTCGTTATGATTCTTTCAATCTATTTATCTATTCAGCAAATAAATAGAAGCTTTATCTATGGATATGTGTGGGCTTGGACCATTAATAATGATTTTTCTTTAGAATTCGGTCACTTAATTGATCCACTTACTTCCATTATGTTAATATTAATTACTACTGTTGGAATTATGGTTCTTTTTTATAGTAACAATTATATGTCTCATGATCAAGGAAATTTAAGATTTTTTTCTTATATGAGTTTTTTCAATACTTCAATGTTGGGATTAGTTATTAGTTCTAATTTGATATAAATTCATATTTTTTGGGAATTAGTTGGAATGTGTTCTTATTTATTAATAGGGTTTTGGTTTACATGACCTATTGCAGCTACTGCTTGTCAAAAAGCATTTGTAACTAATTGTGTAAGGGATTTTGGTTTGTTATTAGGAATTTTAGGTCTTTATTAGATAACTGGTAGTTTTGAATTTCAGGATTTGGTCGAAATATTAAATAACTTGATTTATAATAATGAAGTTAATTTTTTAGTTCTTACTTTGTGTGCCTTTCTTTTATTTGCCGGCGTAGTTGCTAAATCTGCGCAATTTCCTCTCCATGTATGCTTACCTGATGCAATGGAAGGGCCTACTCCTATTTCGGGTCTTATCCATTCTACAATTATGGTAGCCACTGGAATTTTTCTTGTAGCTCGACTTCTTCCTCTTTTTCTAATCATACCTTATATAATGAATTTTATATCTTTAATAGGTATAATAACAGTACTATTAGGAGCTACTTTAGCCCTTACTCAAAAAGATATTAAAAGAAGTTTAGCTTATTCTATAATGTCTCAACTAGGTTATATGATGTTAGCTCTAGGTATGGGGTCTTATCAAGCCGCTTTATTTCATTTAATTACTCATGCTTATTCGAAAGCATTGTTGTTTTTAGGATCTAGGTCAATTATTCATTCAATGGAAGCTATCGTTGGATATTCTCTAGATAAAAGTCAGAATATGAAAAATTGCTTTTTTAGTAGGTACACTTTCTCTTTGTAGTGTTCCACCTCTGGCTTGTTTTTGGTCCAAAGATGAAATTCTTAATGATAGATGGTTATATTCACCGAAGAAGATCCTTCTCCTTCCCTTTTTTCGGAAGAAAAGGAGGATCCCCCGAGCAAAATCGATGAAAGCGAAGAGATCCGAGTGAATGGAAAGGAAAAAACAAGGGATGGATTTCACTTTAAAGAGACATTCTATAAAGAGAATTCGAAGTTAGAAAGATTTCAAGAAGAAAAATATTTATTATGGTTTGAAAAACCTCTTGTAACTCTTCTTTTCGATTATAAACGATGGAATCATCCATCACGATATATAAAAAACGAACAATTTGAAAATGTTGGAAAGAATGAAATGTCACAATAATTTTTTTATACATGTCAAAATGATGGAAAAGAAAGAATATCTTTTACGTATCCACCAAGTTTGTCAACTTTCTCGGAAATGATCCACAAAAAAATCTTTTTTTTCCCAACATAAAAACTACTCCCTGATGAATTGTGTGATTATTGGAGTTATCTTAATAACCAAAAAAATACCAACCTTAGCAAGGAATTTAGAGCTCGAATTGAAGTTACAGATAAAGAATGTATTACTCAAAATGTACTAGAAAAAAAGACTAGATTTTGTAATAACAAGGCTAAGAAAGAATATTTTCCTAAAATATATGATCCCTTTTTGAATGGCTCTAATCATAGAAGACTCAAAATCAAATTTTCACCATCAAAGATGGTTGAAACTTCCACAAAAAATGATATAGAGACAAGTCTGATAAATAAGATTCATGGTATACTTTTTTCAACCGATTATGAGAAATTTGATGAAAAATAGATACATTTGATAAAAACGCATTATCAAGAGAAAAAAAAAAACGTTCTTTCTTTCCATTTTATAAAAGCAAACAAAGAAAAATTGATTCC
This sequence comes from Lumnitzera racemosa, assembly GCA_024138005.1. Taxonomy (NCBI): domain Eukaryota; kingdom Viridiplantae; phylum Streptophyta; class Magnoliopsida; order Myrtales; family Combretaceae; genus Lumnitzera; species Lumnitzera racemosa. Next base: position 37,953,520 of record JAMXBC010000009.1, read on the forward strand.
GAAGATGAAATGAAAATTGTCTAATTTTTATCTGATATGATTATGGTTGATCTGAAAGCTAAAAGAATAAAAAAAAAAAATTCCATTGGAATAAAAGATATCGGTAAAAAATTGTTGGTCATACAAATTGATCGATGATTTAGAACAAGAGGGGGAAAACGAAGAAAACATGGCAGAGGATCATGAGATTTGGTCAGGAAAAGCCAAACATGTAGTGATCTTTACTGACAACCAGTAAGATACTATTGATATGACTATAAAAAATACTAATAACCCCGATCAATTGATGAAGTGGCTTTGATACGTTATTCGCAACAATCCGATTTTCGTCGAGACATAATCAAAGGATATGCGTGCTCAAAGACATCAAATAGTTATTTGGGAAATTCATTTTTAAAAACAAAAAACCAAGAGAATTAATAATTTCGGATTATACGGAGGAAAAGACAAAGGAAAATGAGAAAAAAAAAAGGAAGAAAAAAGAGAGGAGAAAGCACGAATCAAAATAGTAGAAGCCTGGGATAGCATTCTATTCGCTTAAGTAATAAGGGGTTCCATATTAGTAACTCAATCTTTTCTTAGAAAATATAGTTTATTACCTTCATTGATAATAACGAAAAATATAGTTCGTATGTTATTATTTCAATTTCCTGAGTGGTTTGAGGATCTAAAGGATTGGAATAGAGAAATGCATATTAAATGTACCTATAATGGAGTTCAATTATCAGAAACAGAATTTCCAAAGAACTGATTGACAAACGGTATTCAAATAAAGATTTTGTTTCCCTTTTCCCTTCAACCTTGGCATAGATCGAAGATAGGCTTCCTTCCAAATCAAAAAGAGATGTTGAAAAAGAAAGGACAAAAAAACGATTTTTGTTTTTTAACAATATGGAGGATGGAAACTGAATTTCCTTTTGGTTCTCCCTGAAAAAGACATTCATTTTTTGAACCTATTTTAAAAGAACTAAAAAAAAATTATAAAATTACAAAAAAAAAGTCTTTTCTAGTTATACAATTTTTAAAAGAAAAAACAAATTTTTTTCGAAATGTCTCACAAGAAAGAAAGAAATAGGTCACCAAAAACATTCTATTTTTAAAAGAAATAATAAAAAAGCTTTTGAAAAAAAAAAACTCAATTCTATTATTTGGATTAAAAGAAATATCAGAATTGAGTGAAATTAAAAAAGAAAAAGATTTGACAATCAATAATAGGATGATTCAAGAATCGCCCATTCCAATTCGATTTATGGATTTGACAGATTATTCATTAATAGAAAAAAAATGAGGGATCTGTTTGATAGAACAAAAGCAATGAGAAATCAAATGATACGAAGAAGAATTTTTTAATTTCGAAAAGAAATATTAGTTGGAATAAAATAAGTTCTCTCACTAAACTAATAACATCAATAAAAAGCAATTGGCAAAAATTAAAAAGATAAAATATTCTATTAAGCCGTAAATGATATTATATTCTAATATTTTTAATTGAAAGGATATATATAGATATTGTTCTATGTATCATTAATATTCCCAGGATGAATATACAACTTGCTTTTGAATTATCAAGAAAACTCATTGATAAATATATTTATAACAATGAAACAAATAAAGAAACAATTGATAAAACAAATAAAAATACAATTCATTTTATTTTAACTCTAAAAAATTGGTTTTCTGATATAAGTAATACAAATTCAAAGATTTTTTGTGACCTCTCCTCCTTATCCCAAGCATATGTCTTTTACAAATTATACCAAACAAAAGTTATTAAGTTATATCAACTAAGATATGTTCTTAAATATCACGAAACATCTCTTTTTCTTAAGAATGAGATAAAGAATTCTTTTAAAACACAAGAACTATTTCATTCTGAATTAAAACAGAAGAATTCGGGAATAGATCAATGGAAAAATTAGTTACAAAGTCATTATCTATACAATTTATCTTCTATTAGATGGTAGCGATTAGTATCGCTAAAATGGAGAAATAGAATCACTCAACGACGTATGAATCAAAATCCAAAATTAAACAAAACTTATTTGGCGGAAAAAGAATGATTAATTCATTACAAAAAATTGAATGAATTTGATTCAAATTCATTAACGAATCAAAATATAACTTTAAAAAATGCTATGGATATGACCTTTTCTCTTATAAATTTCTTAATTATAAAGATCAGAAAGATTTATATATTTATTTATCACCATTATGTGTAAATAAAAAAAGAACAGATTCCTTATAATTACAATATAGATAAACAAAAATTATTTCATATACTGGGAAATATGATCCCTATCCTTAATTATCTAAGAGAAAATGATATTCTAAATCTTAAAAAATTTCCAGATAGAAAATTTTTTTTATTCGAGAATTTTCCCTTTTTATCTTAGAAATAAAGTAAATATTGAGTCTTAGATCAATATCACTACCGATAGTAAAAAAAAAATACTAACAATGGAGTTAACAATTATCAACTAATTGACAAAAAAGGCCATTTTTATCTTTCAATTTCTAAAGATCACGAAATCAATCCATCCAACCAAAAAAAAAAAAAAAAAAACCTTTTTGATTGGATGGGAATGAATGAAGAAATTCTTAGTTGTCCCATATCAAATATGAAACTTTGGTTCTTCTCAGAATTTGTACTTCTTTTTAATACATATAAAATTATAACGTGGATTATACCAATCAAATTACTTCTTTTCAATTTTAATAGAAATGAAAATTTTAGTGAAAATAAAAACATCACTAAAAAAAAAAGGGAGATCCTCTTCTATTATCGAATGATAAAAAATCTATTGAATTAGAAAATCGAAATCATGGAGAAAAGAATCTACAGGCCAAGGGAATCTTGAATCAGATGTACAAAACCAAGGCAATCTTAGATCAGTTCTCTCAAACCAAGAAAAAGATGAAGATTATGCGAGCTGAAATAGGGATATAAGAAAACATCGAAAGAAAAAGCAATACAAGAGTAACACGGATGCAAAGCTTGATTTTTTCCTAAAAGGATATTTATGTTTTCAATTAAGATGGGATGATTCTTTCAATAAAAAAAAAATCAATAATATCAAAGTCTATTGTCTCCTACTTAGACTAATAAATCCAAGAGAAATTGCTATATCCTTTATTCAAAGGGGAGAGATGAGTTTAGATATTCTGATGATTCAAAAGGATTTAACTCTTACCGAATTGATAAAAAAAATGAATATTAATTATTGAACCAGTTCATTTGTCAATAAAAAATGACGGGCAATTTATTATGTATCAAACTATAAATATTTCATTAGTTTATAAGAATAAGTCCCTAACTAATCAAAGATACCGAGAAAGAAAGTATGTTGATAAGAAACCTTTTGAGAAATCCATTACAAGACATCAAAGAATGATTGAAAATCGAAACAAAAATCATTATGATTTGTTTATTCCTAAAACATTTTTATCCACTAAAGGGCGTAGAGAATTAAGAATTCTAATTTGTTGCAGTTCACGGACTCGAAATGTTATGTGCAATAACGTCAAAAACAAAAAATGGGGTAAAATCTTATATAAAAGTAAACATTTTAATAAAGATAAAAAGAAAATAATTAAATTAAAATTCTTTCTTTGGCTTAATTATCTATTAGAAGATTTAGCTTGTATGAATCGATATTGGTTTGATACCAATAATGGAAGCCATCTCGGTATGGTAAGGATACATATGTATCCACGATTTGAAATTCATTAATGATATGTCTTTCCATTATCTCACTGACTACCATATTGGATATATAAAAGAAAAAGATGCATACATTCCATTCTGATACATGAATACTAATAGAATGGATGCCTTAATATCCATTAGATTTATAAATGAATCGAAAAATTCTTCTTCCTTTTAAAAAAAGAGGATAGAAGATTTCGTTTTATGATAAAAAATTCATTCATTTAAGGTATTTCACAAGAAGAAAAAAAAAAGAAAACAGGGGGTCGACTGAATTTCAAATAGTTAGTTTCACCAATAAGATACGAAGACTTACTTCCCATTTGGAATTGCATAGAAAAGAATATTTATCTCAAAGAGGTCTACGGAAAATCCTAGGAAAACACCAATGACTGTTGTCTTATTTTTCAAAGAAAAATAGAGTTCATTATAAAGAATTAATTAGTCAACTGGATATTCGAGAATCGAAAAATCGTTAAATTAAATTAAAGAACTTGAATTAGTTGATTTATTAGCTCTTGAATCTTAAATTTTGATGAACTTTTTGTTTTCAGCAATTCATGAAAGAATGAATCGAGGAATAACCTATGAATGGAACAACTACAAGAAAAGACCTCATGATGGTCAATATGGGACCTCACCACCCATCAATGCATGGTATTCTTCGGCTTGTCCTTACTCTAGATGGTGAAGATGTTGTTGATTATGAGCCAATATTGGGTTATTTACATAGAGGGATGAAAAAAATTGCGGAAAACCGAATAGTTATACAATATCTTCCTTATGTAACACGTTAGGACTTTCTCGAAGGTTTAGAGAAAGCTACAATCAATAGGATTTTCCTAATCCTCCCTTCCCGAAAGGAAGAACATGAAATTCTTTTTCCTTTCTACAGGGACTAGGAGATTAGATCTAGCCGTAAGAAGAATGCTTGGTTGATAAATAACTTACTTCTTGGTCTTCAACCCCCTCAGTCACTATGAACGCCTCCGATCAATGCAATAGGATGTATCTATTTATCTATCTCTTGACTCGAAATGGGAGCAAGTTTGAAAAAGGTTATTAGAGTGTCTAGGGTTAGGCCAGGAGGGTCTCTTAATGCTTTCTTTTTTCTTCTCATCGCAGTTATTTCACAAAGACTTGCCATGGTAAGGAAGAAGGGGGGAAGAAGCACACTTGGAGAGCATAGTACAATAGAGAGTTGTATGCTGCATTCGAGAAGGATGAATCACTCTCTAAAAGGAATCTATTGATTCTCTCCCAATTAGTTGGACCGTAGATGCAATGATTTACTTCATGGTGCGATGATTTACTTTACGGGTGAGGTCTCTAGCTCAAGTCCAGGATAGCCTAGCTGTGCCAAGGAAAGAAAAGAATAGAAGAAGCATCTAACTCCTTCATGCATGCTCCACTTGGCTCGGGGGGATATAGCTCAGTTGGTAGAGCTCCACTCTTGCAATCGGGTCGTTGTGATTACGAGTTGGATGTCTAATTGTCCAGGTGGTAATGATAGTATCTTGTACCGAAACGGGTGGCTCACTTTTTCTAAGTAATGGGGAAGAGGACCGAAACATGCCACTGAAAGACTCTACTGAGACAAAGTTGGGCTATCAAGAACGTAGAGGAGGTAGGATGGGCAGTTGGTCAAATCTAGTATGGATTGTACATAGACGGTAGTTGGAGCCGGCGGCTCTCCTAGGGTTCCCTCATTTGGGATCCCTAAGGAAGAAGATCGAGTTGGCCCTTGTGAACAGCTTGACGCACTATCTCCCTTCAACCCTTTGAGCGAAATGCGGCAAAAGGAAGGAAAATTCATAGACTGACCCTATCGTCTCCACCCCGTAAGAACTACGAGATCACCCTAAGGGTGCCTTCAGCATCCAGGGGTCGCAAACCAACCAAAGAATCCTGTTCAATAAGTGGAACACATTAGCTACCCGCTCTTAAGTAGAGCAGTAAGGGTTGGAGAAGGGCAATCACTTATTCTTAAAACCAGCATTGGTCTTAAGAATGCTAGAGCAACGGGTGATTGGGCATAAAGCATCTGTAGGTGGACAATATGTGTCCAGAAAGTAGTTTTTTACCAAATCTCTTAAGTGTTACTATGCTAAAAAATGGACAATAAACGTATGTAAGAACTTATTTTTTTATAAAATATTTTTAATTCAGGGTAAAAGAGGATTAGCTGAACTAACTCATTTTTTTTTATAGACGAATAATTGATGGAATTATAAATGGATTTGGCCTTACCAGTTTTTTTTTAGAAGAAGGTATCAAATATGTAGGGGTTGGTCGCATTTCTTCTTATCTATTATTATATTTCATTTTTATATTGATTTTTATATTAATTTTTTACTTTTTCAAACGATAATAAATATTTTTCTTCTTGAAATCTTTCTAACTTCGAATTCTCTTTATAGAATGTCTCTTTAAAGTGAAAATCATCCCTTGTTTTTTCCTTTCCATTCACTCAGATCTCTTCCCTTTCATCAATTTTGCCTAAGGGATCCTTCTTTTCTTCCGAAAGAAGGGAAGGAGAAGGATCTTCTTCGATGAATCCCTCTTGTTCCTATTTCATCCCCTTCCTTTCGAAAGTTGTTTCTATTTCAACATCTCTTTCTTCCTCACTTTCCCCCCTTTCTTCTGTTTCTAAGGTTTCTTTCAATTTTTTAGTAATAATAGGGGATGGTATTCTACCTAAATAGTAAACACAGGTAATAAATAAGAGAATACTAAAGATTCAAACCATAGAATTTCTCAATTCTGATACAAGGTACTTATTAGATCGAATAAGTACATTAGATCTAATAGAATTATTTTGTTGTATCCAGACTAATACCAATTCAACCCATTTCATGAATAAAATGTGACCAATCAACCAACCAACAAAACTACTTGTTACAACTTATTGTTGCATCGAAACATATAAATATTGACTAATCTGGCTAACATTGAACTTGGTAAAATGAAATGGTTGAATATTGAAAAATGAGATTATTCAAGAATACACATTGAATGCTAAGATTACGCATTGAATTTCTGGTAGTAGATCCAGAATCAAAAAAGTGTTTGTGATTGTTCCAAAAGAAATGAAATAAAAGATACGATAGAGCTAGGACAGTTATACAATATAGTATTCTTTATTTGAATTTAACACAAATAGTTGAAGTGAATTCTCCAAAGAGAAAATGGATTGTGGGAGTGTGTGACTTGAACTATTGATTGGAGCAATGCAGATAGATATATGCCCTTATCTGCCACATTGGAATTCACACCCAAATGTGTCATTTGTTCCAACCACTCCGTATAAACCCCATACAAAGGATAGGCTGGTTTGTTTGAAAAGAATGTTTTCTATGATCTCTGATGAGACCCGATGATATCATACATGACGTCCGTAAACAGGCTTCGTAAGATCCAGTAGAATAAATGATGTGACCTAAGATAAATTTTTTTTTAGCTAAATTACTAAGACAAATTTTGTTTTAGCTAAATTACTTATTTAATTTAATAGTATAGAAATGCAGCCATTTCCTTTGCATCGACTCAATTTATGATACTATCGAAGTAAAAGAAGGGGTTTAAAGAAGAGTCGAGGCTAGACTCTATTAGTAACAAGTAAATCCTTTATATGTAAAAAGTTTCAAGATATTGGGGGATAAAGTTCAATTGCAAGGGTTGACAGGCCCAAAAAGCACTTAATTATGAAGAACTTTGTCAGCTTACTTGGGTAGTGAGCATTTACTTATAAGAAAAAAATTCCTTAAAATAGGTAGTTGCAATTGCGAAAAATGGAACCTGCCCATTTTTTCTTACATAGAATTAGTCATATATGTGTAGATATTCTATAGAGAGATTTGATATTTATAACATATGGATTTGGATCCAAAGTCCAAAGTATGAGGGAAAAATATGAAACTAATATTGTAAACCAAAAGTATTATCACAGTCACGAAGTATGTGTCCGGAAAGTCCAAAGTCTCAATAATTAGCTCTCGGTCTTCCGGTCGAAAAACAACGTCGATGAAGACGTATGGGTGCACTATTCCACGGTAAGGATTGTAACTTTCCATGAATTTTCCATTTTTCACTCAACAACGGAACCTTGCTTATTTCTTTTTTTGAGGATTGACGAATCAAATGATATTTTCATTCCAATTTTTGCCTCTTCTTTTTCCTCTAAATTAAACTTTTCCTTGCCATAATGTTTCAGTTCTCTTCACCTATTAGTATCAATGAGATAAGTCGGATCCTAGATGTAGAAATATAAGAAGGCACAACCTTCTCTATCTTGATATTCTCGCAGATGTGGAATTGCCACAACATGGGCATTCTTCTTAGCAAGAATTATTGCAGTAGGATAATGGCTAAGAGGATTTGAAAGGCATTATGGCATTAAGATTTCCAAGGTTTAGCTAAGGCTTAGCTCGGACCCCACTACTCGTCGTATTTGGTTTGGTATTGTGACCGCACATGACTTTGAGAGTCATGATGATATTACTGAGGAACGTCTTTATCAAAATATTTTTGCTTCTCATTTCGAGCAAGTAGTAATAATTTTTTTGTGGACTTCCAGAAATCTCTTTCATGTAGCTTAGCAAGGAAATTTTGAGGTATGGGTCCAGGATCCTTTACATGTAAGACCTATTTCTCATGCAATTTGGGATCCTCATTTTAGTCAACCAGCCATGGAAGCTTTTACTCGAGGGGGTGCTCTTAGCCTAGTGAATATCGCTTATCCTGGTGTTTATTAGTGGTGGTATACAATCGGTTTACGTACTAATGAAGATCTTTATACGAGATCCATTTTTCTATTATTTCTTTCTGCAATATCCTTAATAGCGGGATGGTTACACTTATAACTAAAATGGAAACCGAGCGTTTTGTAGTTCAAAAATGCTGAATCTCGTCTCAATCATCATTTGTGAGGACTCTTCAGTATAAGTTCTTTAGCTTGGACAGGGCATTTAGTACATGTCGCTATCCCTCGGGCTAGGGGGGAATATGTTCGATGGAATAATTTCTTAGATGTATTACCACATCCCGAAAGGTTAGGAGTCATTTTTAAAGGTTAGTAGAATCTTTATGCCCAAAACCCCGATTTAAGTAGTCATTTATTTAGGACTTCCCGAGGATCAAGGACTACCATTCTAACCCTTCTTAGGGGATTTCATCCACAAACGCAAAGTTTATGGTTGACTGATATTGCTCATCATCATTTAGCTATTGCATTTATTTTTCTCATTGTTAGTCATATTTATAGAACTAACTTTGGGATTGGGTACAGCATAAAAGATCTTTTAGAAGCACATATTCCTCCGCGGGGGGAGGAGGGGGGAGCCATAAAGGTCTTTATGACACAATCAATAATTCAATTCATTTTCAATTAGGCCTTGCTCTAGCCTCTTTAGGTGTTATTACTTCCTTGGTAACTCAACACATGTACTCTTTATCTACTTATGCGTTCATAACACAAGATTTTACTACTCAAGCTACCTTATATACTCATCACCAATACATCGCAGGATTCATCATGCAGGAGCTTTTGCTCATAAGGCTATATTTTTCATTAGAGATTACAATCCGAAACAGAATGAGGATAATGTAATGGCATGAATGTTAGACCACAAAGAAGCTATCATATCCCATTTAAGTTGGGCCAGCCTCTTTTTGGGGTTCCATACTTTAGGACTCTATGTTCATAATGATGTCATGCTTGCTTTTGGTACTCTAGAGAAACAAATCTTGATCGAACCTATATTTGCCCAATGGATACAATTTGCTCATGGTAAAATAGGTTTATCTATTGGAATTTTTATTTTACGGAACTCATAGGGAAGAAAAGTCACTGAATGGGTAAGTTGCCAATCCTGAAAACGGACTATGTAATGTTCTTTATCAGCTGGGTTATGGGCGGGCATTTTACCAGAGGTTTCTATTGTATCAATCTACGCTTGTGTGATTCCTGTTGAAGTGGAAGGTGGACGCAGGGCAGACGATTTCAAAGCCGACTCTCCATTCATTAGATATAGAAGATCGCCAAGATTTCGTGATCTACTGCCAAACTTATTCTAATTCTAAGATCTCACGGGATATCAATATCAACTCGATTCGAGATCTCTTATTGAATTGATCATTCAATGAGTATTCTCAATATTATGCCTTGAAGAGGACTTGAACCTCTATGCTCTTTAGCACGGGATTTTAAGTCTAGTGTATCTACCATTTCACCACTAAGGATCATGAAAGTGAATCGTATTTCATGAATATGATATCTATCTAGTGTGATTTATGGAATACATGACAAAGGTTGCCGTACATTTCTTGTCATTGCTCGTCGACCTACTTTGATTTGTCTTAATGTGATCCAAGCCGATTCAAGTGCCTCAAGAGCATATTTTCCAAAACAAATACGATTGCCTCGATAAGATATCCCTTTCATTCTTCCTTGATGTTATTTAGGAAATCAGGTTCTTTTTGGGTTATAGTTGATGGTTCTTTCTTAGTTCCATCTCTACTCCAAAAACGGACATGAGAGTTTCTTCTCATCCGACTCCTCGCGAACAAAACAATTCCAATTTAATCAAAAAATTGAATCAAAATAAATATACTTAATCATATTATGGATTTTTTGAAATTTCATCTAATCTATTAGGTCTATATCTTTTTTTGAATATACTTAAACCTGTATTCTACTTACAGATAATTATTTCTATTTATAGCTAAGATAATATAATGTGTTTTTTTTTTCCTAAAAAATGCTTTTTTTTTATCATATTGTATATCGAATAAGATTGAGTAACCTATCAAAAAACTTTGCGAGTGAATATTTACTCTTTCAATATCTATTTCAATTCTAAGATTAGCTCATGAATTTTCAGACTAAATGAATTGAATTGGTCCTTGGTTTGTTCCGCCATCCTTTCCAATGAATTATTAGAATTCTTTTGTCAATAAAATCTTTTGTATTCGTAGGTTCAGTCATTCCCATCGCTTCTCAATTAATGGTTAGGTTTGAATTCTACAATGAAGCCCCCATGAAATTTTTTCTTGATGTTGAAACAGTTTTTCTTTATCCTTGGGCAATGAGTTTTGATGTATTGGTGGTATCCGTATTTCTAAAAGCTTTGTTTTTCATGCTTATCCTAATTGTTGGTTTAGTTTATGCATGGAAAAAAGGAGCATTGGAGTAGTCTTAGTTCCTGAATATTTAGACAATAAAAAAATAAAAAAGTAAAAAAAACGGTGAGACAATTATGAATTCCATAGAATTTCCCTTACTTGCTCAAACAACCCAAAATTTAGTTATTTCAACTACATTAAATGATCTTTCAAATTGTTCAAGGCTCTCTAGTTTATGGCACCAGTTGTTGCTTCATTGAATTTGCTTCATTAATAGGCTCACAATTCGACTTTAATTGTTATGGACTGGTACCAAGATCTAATCCTAGACAGGCGGACCTAATTTTAACAACCAGTACAGTAACAATGAAAATGGCTCCTTCTTTAGTGAGATTATATGAACAAATGCCTGAACCAAAATATGTTATTGCTGTGGGGGCGTGTACAATTACAGGGGGAATGTTCAGTACCAATTCTTATAGTACTGTTCAGGGAGTAGATAAGCTAATTCCTGTAGATGTCTATTTGCCGGGCTGTCCGCCTAAACCGGAGGCAGTTATAGATGCTATAACAAAACTTCGTAAGAAAATAGCTAGAGAAATCTATGAAGATCAAATTAGGTCTCACGAGCAAAATAGGTGTTTTACTAACAACCATAAGTTTCATGTTGGACGTAGTACTCATATTGGAAATTATGATCAAGCATTACTCTATCAATCACCATCTACTTATACTTCAGAAATTGCTTATGAAACATTTTCCAAAAACAAAAGTTCAGTATCTTCCCATGAATCAGTGAATTAGTGGGTTTGTTGCAAAATTGATAGTATTTTTTGGCATAATCAACATTCAAAAATATTTTTTAATAACAAAAATGCTAATTACTTTTGTAATGGCAATTGGGATGATATTAACTCCTATTTATTCATTATCTATGTTACGCCAAATGTTCTATGGATACAAGCTATTTAATGTTCCAAACTCTTTTTTTTTTTTTTTTTTGTATTCTGGTCTGAGAAAGTTATTTGTTTCAATCTCTCTCCTTCTACCAATAATAGGTATTGGTATTTATCCGAATTTTGTTCTCTCACTATCAGTTGACAAGGTTAAAGCTATTATATCTAGTTATCTTTATCAATAGTTTTCATGAATAAAAGAAAAAAGGAATTTCATTTTTTTTTATTGTTCATTGAAATCTTTTTTTCTCTTAAGTTTCACTTAAGTAAAAGAGAATTGGAATTAGAATTGGAATCAAATAGGTTTTTTCTTTTCGAGAACCTTTTGAATCAAGTAGTGTAGTGATTCAAATGGTTCTCAACTGTTTACATGAAGTTTTCTTCATGAAATTTTGGTATCCTATATTCTATTCTTATCTTACTTATACTAATAGTAATTTTATTTTGGTTCATATAGAACAATTTCTATAGTTGTATAGGTTGTTCCTACTTGTATTCGTCTGGATCTATAAATTGTAAATTTGAAATTGAATTATAATTAGATGTTAATGTAAATTAAATGAACTATAACTATGTAACCCTTTTCCTAATAAATTGACTCCAAAATAGCATATCCAAATGATAAGAAAGCCTAGAGAAGCCACAATTGCGCAATTTACACTTTCCCAATTTTGATTTGTTCGAGCATGTAAATAAATCGTAAATATAGTCCAAGTAATAAATGCCCAAGTTTCTTTGGGTCCCAATTCCAACATGATCCCAAAGCTTCATTAGCCCATACAGCTCCTGAAAGAATACCTATGGTTAAGAAGAGAAATCCTAAACTAATAATACGATAACTCCAATGATCTAATTGTTGAATCAGTTGAGCCCTGTAATAATTTTTAGAAGAAAAAAAAAAAGAAGTGTTTGGTAAAACATTACTTTTTTTATTCATATATTTGATCTTCCCAAAGGAAAACGAATCATTTAAAAAATTATTGTTTTTCTGAAAAGTCTTTATGACTTTTCGAAATGTAAAGACTAAGAGAGCTGCTGATAATAATGATCCACATAAAAGAGCTGCATAGCCCAATACCATCATACTTACGTGCTTGATTAACTACTATGATTGGAAAGCTAGTACTAATAATTCAGATTGACGCATTTCAATTAAAAGACCTGACGTAGCAAAGCCTTGGGTAAAAATGGTACTTAGCGCTGTTATTGGACTTAAATAATTCTTATGCTTTTTTAAATACGGAACCATATGAATAATGGAGAAACTCCATGAAAGAAAAATTAATGATTCGTATAAATTACTTAATGGGAAATATCCCGATAAATCTAATGAGTGACTAATAATCTTGTTAGAGAGAAAAAAGTAGCTATTATGCCTTTTTCTAACAAATCATATAGTCCTAGGATTTCATCAACTGATAAAGATATTAAAGAAATTGTAATTACAATTGAAACGATCGAGAAAGATATATGAGTTAATATATGTTCTGAAGTAGAAAAAATCATCAAAATTCTTAAAAAAGTGGGTACAAAAACCAATTAATTATACAAAATTCGAATTCGAAATTCAATTCATTATAGGACTTATTGTATCTCTTTTACAAGATGCCATGCCACCACTCAGATTCGATCCGAGATGCTCTAGCACTGCTTCCTAAGAGCAGCGTATCTAACGATTTCACCATGGCGGCGTATTTGAAATAATAACCAATTTTTATTGAATCATCGAGATTGAAGGATTCAATTCAATCCAATATCTTTTTTATTTTAATTGAATTAAAGAATTCAAATTAAGTTGAAATTGATGAGAAAAATTTGTTTCCTTTTGAAAGCTTTTAGTTTCACTAATAAATATTTATTTTTTTATCCTTATATTTTCTTATTCTTTTCTTAATTTATTTTTTGAATTTGAAAATTCAAATTGAAAGTGTTTCAACTAAGTGGGTTTTCTTAGTTTATGCTCTTCAAAGATTGAAAATTGATATTTTGCAAATAAAAATAATTTGTAAATAAAAATAAATAGTTATAACTTCAATCTAAGAATGTAACTAAAAAAAAAAGTTCTTTCTACATCTAGAGACACTAAAGGCTTGGGAAACAAAGAGAAGATGTGTACGAATGAGATATGTAGCAACAAGAAGAAGGAAAAAGATTGAATAATGGAACTCTCGAACATTTGGAGATCTCAGATGGGTCGATATCAATGGTGACTCATTATTTCGATGAATCATTTCTTCGGACAAAAGACGATTATGGAAACACTTACTCGAAATCTCACTTATCAGATTCCATTGTGGAAGACATAATTTTTTCTGAAGAATTTGCCATGATATATCTAATCCATGCATAATATCATGAAAAATGGATACAAATTTTTTACTGCTACTTAGTATCGAAAATAGGTCTGAAAAAGTATCTAAAAATAGCAAATTTAGATATATGTACCCTATCGAGGTAAGGAACCATGGCATATATGTTTGGAATAGATTCCATTTTGAGAGAGTTGAAAAAGCACTATCTCGTTGAAAGGTTCTATACATCTACCATTTCTCAACGCATTTCTTTAGACAAAGACTCCATTTTTTCCTCTTTTCAGATGGTAAATATTTCTCAGAACATGGAATGTGAATCAAACCCATGTTTGAATTGAAATAGAGATACTAATACAAGTTCTTCCCTTCTGAATCAGATAGATTCATATTTGAAAGAGGTTGACAATAAGTTATTTCAAAATTGACTATTTGTCCCTCTGTTAGGGTGTTCCAGAAATGTTTGCAATCGAGTAAATAGCTCTATAAACCACTGGATCGGATCAAATTGCAAAATGGAAAGATTTGTACAAATTATACCTTTCATCACCACTTTGTGGAAAATCGTTAGGTATGAATATGTTAGATACCTGTGACTCGATTAGTGAAATAGTATCTCTCTCCAAAAAAGCATGTTTTTTTTTACCGCTACACAAAGAAAATATTTTGTCGGGAATGAATAAGATATTAAGGAATTGCCCATAAGTAAAATCATAATTCTTGATACGGGCCCTTTCCACATAAAAGGGGAATCTTTTATTATAATAGAAGCAGAAGTAGTGTAGATGATTCAAGAATCGAAGTCGATTTGCTTTATAAAAATAAGACATCAATGAACTTCGATGAAATGGGTTCACAGGATTCAGCCAATTGTCTTGATCATAGGATATCATTAGGAAATAGGGACCATGTTATCAAAAGATTTCCTGCGATTATTTCTAGTGTGGAATGAGTCAATCATCCACTTTGGTATCTTATTGAACAAAAATGGTGATATTGTTCCTCCATTGATCAATAATTTCGATTTTTGAGAAGTATCATGATCATCCAATAATAATGGTTTCAATTTTTTGAAATGAACGATTTGAAGACCTATTGATTTTAACAACTGATTGCAAAGTTTATCATTCGAACCTTTCAATTCATAGACGCGGATCTCGGACCTATGAATGGGGGTATTCCCGAAACTCACAAAGAAAAAAGGAAGTGAGTTAGACAAAAAAAGAAGCAACTTGGACAAAAAGAGAAGCAACTTAGACAAAATGAAACGAAGTGACTTAAACAAATCCTTTTTGTCGATAACCTCATACCAATCAATCGAATATTGATTAATACATAATCTATCGAAAACTACTTGAAAACGGCTCTTCCACTTAGAAATGAAATGTTCCAAATGTTCCTAGAAATTCTTGCTCCCATTGGACCATTTGTATCTATATGCATTAGGATCCCGATTCACGAATCTCTCAGTTCGAGAAAGAAAAATAAGAAGATCGAACTATTTCTTCGGACTCTTTTTCAAATCTGATAAATGTTGGTTGATTGTATATTTCATTATAGTTCTATGATTCAGAGTATCATTTCCTATTTGATCCCTTTGAATTCCATATTCGAAGTTGTGATCGAATCTATTCATTAAAAAGAATCAATTCAATACATTTCTTATGTACCCATAGGTGCTATATTGGATTTGAATCAGATTTCGGATCAATCTATATTGATTGACTGCCTTCATTACGTTGTTGCTAACAAATACCACTATTTTTAGTTTTAGATCTTCCAAATCATTCCCGTAGGAGATCCGGACCCATTGTTTTCTGATCCTTCGATAAAAAGATTCATTCTCTTCATAAAAAATAGGAGGTAAAACTAATAAATATTTCTTTTTCGATTCATCCCTGGAGTTGAATACCTCATTCAAGAATTGTTTTTGATCCAATACGAAAGAATCAATAGAAAAGGCAAATCCCTTATGATAGACCAAATCCGACTTGGTTATTAATAGAGTGAATAGACCTGTTACTTCTTGAAATATCTCTTCTGATTCAAAATCGTAGTGCAGCATGTATCCCCCCTATTCCGGTTATGGAACAGATGAAATAAATCAAAAAATGTATTTTTGTTCAAGAATGAAATCTTATTGGAACTATACATATCCAGTTCATCCTTTAGAACCATATCCCATCCCGAATCTAATAAAATAGTATGAATTATTGAGACTGTATTTTGTAAATACATAATTATCTTGAATATATTAACTATTTATTTATTTTTCGATCGCCTCAAAGGGACAAAAGAAACATCTTGCTTCAACAATTTCTGATCTATACCAAACCTCTCGGTAGGATTCGAACCCAGATGAAGTTCTGACCATCTGTTAGAGACAAAAGAAAGAATGAATCTTGTAGGATTCCCAATAAATTCTTCGATTTCTTCTGGAAGCAGATGATTACTCATCCCCTTCTCACGTTCCGCGAATAGTAGAAACATTAAGGAATATCCAAAAAGGCATTTAGAGAGTCAGTCTGATTCTATCTCTATTCATTCTATTTGACAAAAGGAAGGATCCAAAAGAATCTATCTTTCTTTTAGTTGTTGAATCTCTCTTTGATTAATCAATGGGTGATATTCTGAATCCTCATTACTAATGGAATCGAAATGATCTCCGGATTGATCTAAAGATCCTTTCAATTGGCTAGAATCCGTTACTTAAACGAAACTAGATCTTGTAGAATCATATTGAATATTTGACGATACATTTCGTACCTTACTAAAAAACCGATCCTTATTTACCAACCACACATTGTCTAACCAAATCTAATTCTCTCTCGATATGTTCCTCAAAAAGTCCGATTCCTGTAGATTCTTCCCCCAACTAACAAAGAGATCTTGGTGGAATTGCTACATATGAAATTAAGCACAATTTTGCAAAGAAACAGCCTACTTGTTTCTCGAGAAGAGCTGGGAAATATGCTCAATATCATTTTATTGAATAGTTGACCCAACTCCTTGTTGTTTGAAGAAACCCTCCACATTAATTGGTATTTTTTCACGAAAAGCAAACATAAGATAACAAATCCAATCTTTAACTAAGATTTCGAATAGCTGTCGCAAATTCAAGTTAATTATGTTTCGCTTCTTACTCGGAGAAAGACGATAAAAAAATTCCCATTCATGGTCCTTGCAGATCGGATCATCCCTAGAATATACAAAAAGAAACTCTAGATATTTGATATCTTTCTCTTTGAATGAGATCTCAATTCCAGCAACGGTTTCATTAGATATCTTACAATTAGAATCCCTCTTTTTTCCGATCTAGTTCCTCTACCACCGTAAACCCCAGTTAGATTCAGGCATGATACACTTTTTAGTTATTGGGAGAACTCAAGTACTTTCTTTTGGATCTAGAAAAGAGCTCTCAGAGATCTTTTTTCCTTTTAGAAGATGCAGGAGTGCAACAATCAACCTATTGATATTGGAAGACCCAAAAGATTCTTCTAACGTATCATTTCTGGGTCCAATGGAATTCATAGGTATAGGAAGAAGCCCTATCAAATAGAGATTTTTTCTTTCGACCTTATTTCGATTCTTCATATGATATAGAAGGACCCCTACTACAAATAGTACTACACCCTTGATCATGAAATATTGATTGCTTCTTGAACCCTGTGAATTACGTGAAAGTAGGATACTCAAAATTCAGGGGTCCAAGAGTTTTATAAAACGTTCTTAGTGGAAAAAAATGTGAATGAAAGGTGCCACTGAATTGATTTAGGTCCATGAATCTAAGAAATAGTGAGAATTCTTTATCTCTCTTAACTCAAAAATCTAGGATTTGAGTTGATGTCCTTTCATGGAATTGGATTGATTTATCCTAAAGGTTTCATTTCAATTGGAATTTAGTTATTCACCATGTACGAGGATCCCGGCTAAGCATCCATGGCTGAATGGTTAAAGCGCCCAAATCATATTTAGCGAATTCGTAGGTTCAATTCCTACTGGATGCACGCCAACGGGACCCTTTAACAAGTCTCTTAGAATTGGCTCTGTATCAATGGAACCTCATCATCCATACATAACGAATTGTTGTGGTATATTCATATCATAACATATGAATAGTAAGAATTAGCATTCTTACTTGTTGATACTAGAACACATAGGGAAGACAAGAGACTCATGGATAGAATCAAATATGCAGTATTTACTAACAAAAGTATTTAGTTATTAGGGAAAAATCAATATACTTCAATGTCGAATCAGGATCTACTAAGACAGAAATAAAGCACTGGGTCGAACTCTTCTTTGGTGTCAAGGTAAAAGTTATGAATAGTCATCAACTCCCAGGAAAGGGTAGAATAATGGAACCTATTATGGGACATACAATGCATTACAAACGTATGATCATTATGCTTCCACCGGGTTATTCTATTCCACCTCTTCGAAAGAACTTAAATCAAAATACTTAATAGCATGCCGATACATTTATACAAAACTTCTACCCCGAGTACACGCAATGGAGCCGTAGACAGTCAAGTGAAATCCAATACGTGAAATAATTTGATCTATGGACAGCATCATTGTAGTAAAGGTCGTAATGCTAGAGGAATCATTACCGCAGGGCATAGAAGGGGAGGTCATAAGCATCTATACCGTAAAATCTATTTTCGACGGAATGAAAAAGACATATATGGTAGAATCGTAAGCATAGAATACGACCCTAATCGAAATGTATACATTTGTCTCATACACTATGGGGATGGTGAGAAGAGATATATTTTACATCCTAGAGGGGCTATAATTGGAGATACTATTGTTTCTGGTACAAAAGTTCCTATAAAAATAGGAAATGCCCTACCTTTGAGTGCGGTGTGAACTATTGATTTACATAATTGGAAGTAACCAATTAGGTTTACAACGAAACCTAGAAATTGATCATTGATCCAATTTGGGTACCTCTACAGGATAGACCTCAACAAAAAACTGAAGAGTCACGGCAACAAGTGATTGAGTTCAGTAGTTCCTCATAGAAAATTATTGACTCTAGAGATATAGTAATATGGAGAAGACAAACTTGTTTCAAGCACCGACAAAACCAGAAGCCCCTTGTTTCAAAGAGAGGAGGACAGGTTATTCACATTTCATTTGATGGTTAGAAGCTAATTGAAAGCTAAGTAGTGGTAATTCGAAAGATTCCTAGGGGAAAAATAGAGATGTCTCCTACGTTACCTGTAATATGTGGAAGTATCGATGTAATTTTACAGAGTCATTCGGTCTGAATGCTACATGAAGAACATAAGCCAGATGACGGAACGGGAAGACCTAGGATGTAAAAGATCATAACATGAGTGATTCGGCAGATTTGGATTCCTTTATATCCACTCATGTGGTACTTCATTATACCATATAGATAAGATCCATTTGTATAGATATCATCATTTACATCTAGAAAGCCTTATGCTTTGGAAGAAGATTGTATAGTTTGGGAAGGGTTTTTGATTAATCAAAAAGAAGAATTTACTTCAACCGATATGCCCTTAGGCACGGCCATACATAACATAGAAATCACGCTTGGAAAAGGTAAACAATTAGCTAGAGCAATGAGTGCTGTAGCAAAACTGAGGGGAAATCGGCCACATTAAAATTACCTTCTAGAGAGGTCCGTTTGATATCTAAAAACTACTCAGCAACAGTCGGATAAGTGTGGAATGTTGGTGTGAACCAGAAAAGTTTGGGTAGAGCCGGATCGAAATGTTGGCTAAGTAAGCGTTCGGTAGTAAGAGGAGCAGTTATGAACCCTGTAGACCATCCCCATGAGGGTAGCGAAGGGAGGGCCCCAATTGGTTAAAAAAACCCGCAACCCCTTGGGGTTATCCCACACTTGGAAAAAGAAGTAGAAAAAGGAATAAATATAGTGATAATTTGATTCTTCGTTGCCATAGTAAGTAGTAAATAGGGGAGAAAATCTAATTTCTTCCTTCATCTTTACAAAAGAAAAATAGGAGAGTAATTAACTGTGACACGTTCACTAAAAAAAAAAAATCCTTTTGTAGTGAATCATTTATTAAGAACAATTGAGAAACTTAACATAAAGGGCGAAAAAGAAATAATAAGAACTTGGTCTCGGGCATCTACCATTATACCTACAATGATCGGACATATTATTGCTATACATATTGGATAGGAGCATTGGCCTATTTTTATAAAAGATGGTATGGTAGGCCATAAATTGGGAGAGTTCGTACCTATTATGAAATCCACTACACATGCGAAAAATGATAATAAATCCCATCGTTAATAATTACTAAAATGAATGCAGTTACTTATTTTATTGATCATTACTAAGAGGTGAATTTTATGAAAAAGAACTTACTAGGAACAGGTCCACAACATTTGAAGCACCTGGGCATAGCAAATGTAAAACTAAAAAAAAATTATTGAAAAGGAACAAAACAGAAGGAAAAGTATATGCGTTAAGTCGACATATATTTATGTCTACTCACAAAGTATTAAGAGTGATTGATGAGATTCGTGGACGTTCCTATGAGGTAACACTTATGCTACTCGAACCAATGCCTTATCGAGTATGTTATCCTATTTTAAAATTGGTTTATTCTGCAGCAACAAATGCTCGTCACAATCTGGGTTTTGAGGAAGGAAGTTTAGTTATTAGTGAAGCTGAAGTCAATGAAAGTCATACCTTGAAAAGATTAAAACCTTGAGCTAGAGGACGAAGTTATGCAATAAAAAGACCTAATTGCCATATAAGGATCAAAGTGAAAGATACAGCTTTCTGTCACATAAACAAATACGACCATCTACTCTTATGCTTAAAAAAAGCCGAATGGGTCAAAAACAATAAAAATAAGTACAACGATAAAACATGTCATGATATGGATAATAGTGGAGGATTATGGGACAAAAAATAAATCCACTTGGTTTCAAACTTAGTACAACTCAAGATCATCATGCTATTTGGTTTTCACAAGCAAAAAATTATTTTGAGGGTGTATAAGAAGATAAAAAAAATAAGAGATTGTATCAAGAATTACATCAAAAAAAATATGAAAATATCCTCTGGGGTCGAGGGAGTTTCATACATAGAGATTCAAAAACAAATTAATCTGATTCAAGTCACAATCTATATGGGATTCCCAAAGCTATTAATAGAAGGTAGAACCCGAAAAATCAAAGAATTACAGCTAAATATATAAAAAGAACTTAATTGTGTGAACTGAAAACTCAACATTGCTATTACAAGAATTCCAAACCCTTATGCAAACCCTAATATTCTTGTCGAATTTATAGCCAGACAATTAAAAAATCAAGTCTCATTTCGAAAAGCAATGAAAAAGGCTATTGAATCAACCAAACAAGTAGATACAAAAAGAATTCAAGTACAAATTGCGGGGCGTATTGACGAAAAAGAAATCACACATGTTGAATGGATCAAAGAGGGTAGGGTTCCTCTACAAACCATTCAAGCTAAATTTGATTATTGTTCCAATCCAATCCGAACTATTTATAGGGTATTACGCATCAAAATTTGGATATTTAGAGAAGAAGAATAAGAAAATTTACTATTCTATCCATTAAAAAAAATAGAATAAAAAACAACAAACTCTTTTCTTTCATTCTTTTTCCCTTAAATCCAAAAAAAAATGAGCAATTCTAATTCTATAGGGTTAAATAACAATTTGATTGATAATTTTCTAAAATTTAGTTGCTATGCTTAGTGTGTGACTCATTGGTTTTTTTAGAGGATAGGATTAAAAAAAATGGATCGAAGCCTACTATCAACTAATAGTTATAAAACAAATAACCAACTCATCAATCCACATTATCTAGATACAAAAAAACTAGTGAAGATATAATACATTCATTGGACATATCATTGTAGCAATTGAAATCTTTTTTGCATAAACAATAGAAAAACCAATCTAATTTTTGGTATAGAAAGTATGCAGATAAATGGAAGTTTGAAAGAAAGAAAAAGAATATCAATGATATATGATTCCAATATAAATATATGGAAGGTTTATGTTATGAGTCATCTCATAAAAAAAAAAAGACAATGTAATAAAGCATCAATACAGATTGATCTAATTATAGATGAATATGTTCATAGAAAAAAAAAATCAAGAGTCTCAAGTCAATAAAGACTGGGAAGATTGACTCAAGAAAAAATTTCATGGAGGCTTCATTGTAGAATTCAAACCTAACCATTAATTAAGAAGCGATGGGAACGACGGAACCTATGAATATAGAAGATTCTATTGAAAAAAGAATTCAAATAATTCATTAGATGGGATGGCGAAACAAACCAGGGACCAATTCAATTCATTTAGTCTGAAAATTCATGAGCTAATCCTAGAACTAAAATAGATATTGAAAGAGTAAATATTCGCCCGTGAAGTTTTTTGTTAGGTTACTCAATCTTATTCGATATACAATATGATAAAAAAAATAAGGATTCATTAGAAAAAAAAACACATTATATATATCTTAGCAATAAATAGAAATAATTATCTATAAATAGAATACAAGTTTAAGTATATTCAAACAAGATATAGACCTAATAGATTAGATGAAATTTCAAAAAATCCATAATATGATTAAGTATATTTATTTTGATTCAATTTTTTGATTAAATTGGAATCGTCTCGTTCATGAGGAGCTGGATGAGAAGAAACTTTCATGTCCGTTTCTGGAGTATAGATGGAATTAAGAAAGAACCATCAACTATAACCCAAAAAGAACCCGATTTCGTAAACAACATTGAGGAAGAATGAAAGGGATATCTTATCGAGGCAACCGTATTTGTTTCGCAAAATATGCTCTTCAGGCACTTGAACCAGCTTGGATCACATCGAGACAAATCGAAGTTGGTCGATGAGCAATGATATGAAATGTACGGCGTGGTGGAAAAATATGGGTCTGTATATTTCCCGATAAACCAGTTACGGTAAGACTACGGAAACACGTATGGGCTCGGGTAAGGGATCTCCCAAATATTAGGTAGCCATTGTTAAACCTGGTAGAATACTTTATGAAATAGGAGGAGTAGCAACAAATATAGCCAAAAGGGTTATCTTAATCGCAGCGTCTAAAATACCTATACAAACTCAATTCATTATTTCAAGATAGGAACATGTAACAAAGGACAAGAAGTCTTGGGGATAAAAAACAATTGTAGGTTTTTTTTTTTTTTGTCCAAAAAATAATTCTTTTTTTTTTTTACTTCACCCTTTGCATTAAAGAATTAAAAGAAAAGATTCAAAAATCATATAATTCAACCTCAAACCCATTTAAATGTAGCGGATAACAGCGGGGCTCGAGAATTAATGTGTATTCGAATCATAGGAGCTAGTAATTGCTGATATGCTCATATTGGTGATATTATTGTTGCTGTAATCAAGGAAGCATTACCAAATACACCTCTAGAAAGATCTGAAGTGATCAGAGCTATAATTGTACATACTTGTAAAGAACTTAAGCATGATAACAGTATGATAATACGATATGATGACAATGCTGCACTCAGTCAATTCTATTCCACTTAATCCCTATTTCATGGCCACATATTTTTTCGGCTAAGTAATGGGAAACTTTTCTACTGTTCCATGAATCCAATTTTCGTTTCATCTAGGAAGAGCCATCTTTTTCTCAACAATGTCTTTATCATTTGATCCAATAGCCTTCCGTTAGATAGGAACATATTTGATAAATACTGATAACTCTTGGATGGAGTATCAGAACGAAAAAATCCATTAAATAATGAACTATTGGTTCTAAGCCATCTCTAGCGATGAATCAACAATTCGAAGTGCTTTTCTTGCATATTCTTGATAAACCAGCGTTTATATATAGATGTAGGAGGATCTCCTTGGGAAGTAAGAAGCCCCTTTGACATCTCTTCATCTACAAAGAATTCTCGATGTGAAAACACAGAGACAAAGGGTTGATCTTTGAATAGGAAAAAGAGTGGATCTACACGGTCCCAAATGAATTAGCTTATTTGAAAAAAGCCTTATTCTTTGGAAGATCTATCTTGTGTCTGGTACTGCATGGTTCCACTTTGTAAGAACTCCGAATCATTCTCTTGAAGCTCATCATTTTCATCATAAATGATCCGCTTGCCCCAAAATGACCTAGGCCGATAAGGAAATCCCAATTCATTGGTCCTTTCGATATAATCAAATAGAAAGCACTAAGGGCGCCATATTCTAGGATCCTAAACTATGTGATTGAATAAGTCCTCCTCTATCCATTGCGGGTCGAGGACTCCTTCTCCTTCCCTTTCTTCAAACTCTGATTCATATTTTTCATAGAGAAATCTCTTATCAACGATAGAACAAGATCTATTTTGCATCATATCTAAGGGATTCCTTGGTTTGGGCCGAAGAAGCAATATCACTCGATCATTATCAAACTGACTGCAATCTTTTTCTGTCCGCGAGGATCCCACCAAAGCGCCTTCTACTTCTAATAAGCCATGAACTAGATCAGAATCATTCTCAACGAGTCCATAAAGAAGTAAAACAAGTTCGAAGTACCATTTATAAGAAGTCCGGGTAGAGACCAAAGGTCTTAAGCGATCAATCCAGCAAAACAACTCAAAAGATAAAGAAGTATTGTTTATTTCTTCATGTTCCTTCCAAGTTTGAAGTACCATTTGTAAAAAAAAGAATCCCCTTCATTACATGATTTCTTCTTCATATAGATAGATATAGGATCTATGGGGCAATTACTTAGAAGTACATTTTGTACAACAGCCCTTCC
>JAMXBC010000009.1:37978491-38006103 GCA_024138005.1 Lumnitzera racemosa
CAAACAAAATTTTCCCCTTAAAAAAGTACTATAGTCTTACAAGCAAGTGGTTGCCCCCTTTCCCCTTTAGATGGAGTAAAAATCATTTGAAAAATCAATTGAAATATAATTTAAAATTCTTGGCCTTCGATGCAAAGGGTTGATATTCTTTTAAACCTTTTTCTGGGTAAATTGGGGCCCCTCATAAGGATTCTTAAAATTCCTGAAAGATTTCCCAAATTCGTTTTGAGCTTCATTTAACTCACTTACACACCAATATTTTTCCCTCTTTCAGAAAACGGATCTCAAAGTTAAGAAACCATGGATTCCTTTTTGATTGTAATCCCTTATCGCTTGATTTCATCAAGGGTTGTCCAAATTTTTTGTTAACCCAAAACTTGATTAACCATCATTTTCAAAAGTTTTATTTGTAGATTAAGTAAATTAACTTGATCGGCAATACAGTTCTATGCCATATCCCTAACCTAAATGGCTTTTCCCTTATTTGGAGCTCTTGGTAGTTTGGTCCCCCCCCTAAAAACATTTGGCAGTTCATCGAACCATTTCCCTCTAACTTAAATTACTTCCTTTTTTAAGGCCTTGAAAGAGGGTTTTGTTTATATTTTTAAAACTTACCCCTTTTTCCTATGAGGGTGTGAAAAACAAAATTATTTTTGGGTTTTAAATGTGTTTTTCTCGAAAAATTGTTATGAACTTTTTGGTTGTAAAACTGTGGGAAATTGTTTGTGATTTTTGAAAGGGAAAATTGAATCTTGATTGTGGAAATAAAAAACAAATGCTTCACTTTTTATTTAAAGATCTTCACTATTCCCCTTTTGGGTAAAGTAATCTATAGCCCCCCCTTTAAAAATTTTGTCGAAGCAGGGATTTTGAAAACGGTTAAGAATATCAAACCCCCATAACAAAAAAGGTAAGGGTTTAAGATAGGTTACATAACTTAGTTACAATGCATTACTCGAAACTCGTGTTTGGCTTTAAAGGACGGGTTGCTGGGAAAATTTTTTTTTGGATCTTTTTTTCGTGGTTAAAAAAACAATTTTGGTGTGTGCTCAAAACATACGAAATCTCCCTTTTTTATGTGGTTATTGTATCCCATTTCCATACAGTTTGGAAAAACACCCTTTGGTATCTTTCGGGGGAAAGGGATTAAATTTTTGGGTTGTGAAAATGTTATGTTTTGTAACGACTTAGCCAGAAGTCTTCCCATTAAGGTATTGTTTGCTTTAGTGTGGAATGCCACACAAGTTTATCCTTTGGTGTAGTAGCTTCCCAAGAGGTCACCTATCTTGGGATTGCTCCAACCTAAGCACGCTAAACTTCAGAGTTTCAAAGTACTTTGAACAACTACATTAAAACGTACCTTGATGATTAAAGCTCATTCTCTAAGCTTGTAAGGGGTATTATAATCCACCCCCTTTATAGAATTGACATTCTTGTTAGTTTCATTACATAGGTTTAGAACCATCACTAAGTAGTGTTCCGCCCTTTCGGCTGTTAGATTTCTTTGATACCATTTATAATGACTTGACTGGAACTCTTTCCACCAATGTATTGTCCACTTTGGTGTGGAATGACGTATAATTTTGTCCTTTGGTGTAGCAGCTTCCCTTCAAGTCACCTATCCTAAGATTTCTCTAACTTGACCATGCTTAACTTTGGAGTTTCGATGTACTCTGAGCCACCACACGAAAAAGCACCTTGATGATTAGAGTTCATTCTTTAAGCTTATAAGGGGTATTAAACGTTTGTACATTCGACCATCAATCAGCATGTAGTTCGTGGCTTGGTAAGCCAATCTTCATGCTCTTTTCTTCTCATCAAGGAGAGTACCATCTCTCCAATAATCCACTAAGGGATCTATCCAAGATTCTTCTTTTGAGTAAGAAGCCAACTTAAAGCTCTATGAAAGAGTGGATAAACTTTTTGTAGAAGAAATTTGATAAAAAGTTTGTTGCTCAAATTAGGGAATGCCATACTCGCTAATTTTTATAACTTTTTGGTAGCAATATTCTTACTTCTTAGAATCTTGTAGATGGAAAAAGATTGAAAATCTTCTACAAGCGTTTGTACCACCAATAGGTACTAGCTCATCTCTTCTTTCCTTATTGTGTAACTTCTGATGACCTGATTCACCACCAATTGTGAATAAAAGAACACTTCAAGTTTCTAGGTACTAATCTCTTTTGCTAATTTCATTTTAGCAATCAAAGCTTCATACTCTGCTTCATTGTTGCTGGTTGGGAATTTAAATTTTGAAGCATAATGAACTTTAACATTATAGGGGCCTTGAAGAATAGGGCCTACACCACTTCCTTCTCTCGTTAAAGAACCATCCACATAAGGGAACTAGATAGGTTTCTCAGCAACCTCCACACAATCTTCCTTACCAATGAATTCGGCTACAAAATCTACCAGCACTGAGCTTTTAGTTTTGTTTTGGGTTGATACCATACACCATGGGCACTCAGCTCTAAGGCATATTTCATCATCTTCCCAAAGGAGTTAGTGCATTACAATGCTTACCGCAATGGTTGATTAATGAGCATTATAATTTGGTGAGCCTTAAAATATGACTTTAACTTTCTTGCTGAGAGAATCACTACTAAAACAAATTTCTCAATTTTCGTATACCAAAGCTTTGGCCCTTATAAAACATGACTTATGTAATAAAGAAGTCGTTGTTTTTGCCGTCATTTCGAACTAATACAAAAGAAAGAGCTCAGCCGTTGATCGACAAATATAAATATAGACTCACTCCTAAGATGAGTGTCAAGAGTTTTGGTAGCGATGTAAGGAATTACTTCAGATCATTGAAAGCTCTTTCACAATCGTTAGACCATCATAATTCTTTTGGATTCTTTAAAATTTTAAAGAATTCTATACACCTATCTACATTTCTCAACACAAATCTTTTGAGGGCAGCTATTCGCCTAGTGAGTTCCTACACTTCCTTGACTGTGCTAGGAGATTTCATGTTCCTTATCACCTCAATGTTGCATTGAGTGACCATGTATCCTAAAAGAATTCCTGATTTTGCACCAAAGATGTACTTTTAGGTGTTCAGTTTCATATTGTGTCTCCTCACTATTAATGAGATGTTGATCTTCCTTCATACTCTTCATAATCATTTCTTCAATGTTTTTATGAATCTAAGGTTTGAACATCTTGCTAATAAGAATTTAGTAAGTTGCACTAGCATTTTTCAACCTAAAAGGCATTACTGTATAATAGTATGTTCCAAAATTAGTAACAAAAGATGTATGAACTTCATCCTCCTTATCCATCTTCATTTGATTGTAACCAAAGAAAGCATCTATAAAAGAAAGTAACGCGTGTCCAATGGTTGCGTCTACCATCAGATCAATTTTCGACAATGGGAAACAATCATTGGCGTAGGCCTTATTGAGATCCGTGAAGTCTATGCACAATTGCTACTTGCCGTTAGACTTCTTGACTAGCACACAATTGGCTAGCCAAGTTGGATAAGGCTCTTCCTTGATAAATCCTGCCTTCAATAAGTTCTACACTCCTTCTTCAATTATTGCTTGTCTCTTTAGTACAAAATGCTTATTCTTTTGTTGAACCACCTTCATACTTGGATGAATCTGGAGCTTATGTACTATAACATCTCTCGAGATACTCGACATGTTTGAAGGAGACAATGCAAACACATCACCTTTGGCTTGCAAGAAATAGATTAAACTTTGCCGAATATTTGTTGATAAGGGTTTCTCAATCTTTGTTATCTTCCCTAGTTTACCTCCTAAAGAAATTTCCTTAGTATTACTCTTGGCATTCTTTATGTTGATTGACTTTCCTTCCATACAAGTTTCCACTTAAAACACTTGTTCTTGTCTAGGCCCTCGTATACAAAGACCTTGCCAGTTGTTGATCCCTTTTGTACAAGCCATCTCCCACGAGAGTAGGAAACTTGGCTTTAAGATGTGCAGTTAAAGAGACAATGCCAAATAAGTGTTGATACAGCCATTTGATTATCATGTTGTATGGGGACCAACATTTGACGACGTGGAAGTTCACTTTATCCTTTATGACATGCTTTTCATCACCAATCTATATCAGCAAAGAAATTACTCCAACTACTTTGATAGGTTTATTGTTGAAGGCATAAAGATCATGCTTGTAAGATCTTAGCTATGCTTTGATCTTGGGTCTCATCTAGTCAAATACATGCTAAAAAATTGATATCTACCTAACTTCTTATGTCAACAAGAATCTTATTAAATTTGAAGTTGGTAACTCTTGTACTGATAACAAGTGCATCATCATATGCCCTCTGGATGACCTCAAAGTCTTCTTTCGTGAAAGAAATTGTGTTGTCGATCCTAACTTTTTTACCTTTGATGTTGTAGATGTAATTTTTAGTGTTAGTTAGGCTCAAAGAGCTTTGACGGGCTAATAGTGGGTCCGTCGACAATGGTGTTGATCACTCTATTAGGTGCTTACTGGAATTCAAATCCCTTACATATCTCCCCAGCTATAGTTAGTTGAGTGTTGTTCTCCTGTTCCTCACATCTCCTTTTGGATGGTTTCTTAATATTTTGACATCATGCACTAGTAATTTTTGCAAACCCCCATATTGAATTGCATCTTCAATCGCATTCTTGAGCTAGATGCACTCATCTGTGTTGTGACCTTTGTCACAGTGAAAGTAATTGTACTTATTGGAATTTCTCCTCAAAGGATTTTTCTCTCATTCTTTCCGACTATTATAGAATGCCTCTCTACCAATGTACCTCCATTAATATGACCGAAATTAGATGATTGATGGGTATGTAGGATGAGTGATGACATGCCAGGGTCCTTCATGCAACTTAGCTAATGTACGATAGTGCTCCAAGTAGCCTACTAGGTCCTTCATCTCGTCATAAGTTTCAAATTATGGCAGCTTGATGTGCTAGGATATTACTTCCTCCAAAATTTTAGGAACAAAGGGACTTTTCATGATTTAGAATTGCTTTCTAGATGTAGCATGGGTGATGACATGCTAGGGTCCCATATCTTGTACCTACTATGGTTGCTTTCCTTTGTCATTCTTTTTTAAAGTAGGAGTCGAAGGTCCCATCACAACTTTAGCTTACATTTTCAAAAACTCTAGTGAATAAATTGAATCATTATTATTATCGACATTGTGATCGCCATTCTCTTTGTTTTGTTTGGATGAATACTATTATGAAGGAGGTTAAGGATATATTCATGTTTTTTGTTTGACTTCGAGCTTTCCTTGGCTAAACCAGTCGTCGCTCTAGTCCAGCTAATCATTGCTCATCACTTTGCCGACTCCTCCCTTTAAGGTGTTGGGAAGAAGTGCCAGTCATTCTAGTCTTAGACATGTAGGTGTATTTAGGAAGAAACAGATGGTACCAAATGTTGTTGGTGAATTTTGGGGGTTGGAAATGTCCTGCAAAAGAAAGGAAGATAGCTTAGTACGGGACTAGTATGGTACGGCCACTCTAATGCTTAAGTCAGTAAGTAGGAATAAGAAAAGTAAAGTAAAGAGTTTGAGAATTATCAGATGTCCCTTATAGAGTTTCTTTTCCATATTTATAGGATATTGTCATGTTTGAAGGAGCAGTTATCGGAACAATTGTCAAGACACGTAGAAGATTTTTGATTAGACAATTTCCATGAAATATAAGGAGAGTAAGTAATTATGTAATATAATTGTACTTATGATAACTGTTTGTGCCATGAACTTAAGATCAAATTAGGAATGGATCTATGTTACGCAGTAGAATACTAAGAGTGCTAATTGCTCAGTAAGGTACCAAGAATAAAGATTACACAGCCTATTGATAGCCGATTGGACGAGTAAGTGAACTTATATCAATGCTTATCAAACCAAGTGGATGAGAACCGGCTATCAACACTTAACACCTTTGAAAATCCTCAACCCAAGCTTTCTCACACACTCAATTGTCACTACAAGCGCCAATCGCCATCACCACCTTTAGCTTAAACTCCATAACCCCTTAAATGGCCACCAATGGCTCAGGCGTTGGTGCAGGACCCTCATTCTCCAATTGAAAATGCATGGAAGTTCTATCACTTGCTCAAAATTCAGTTGAAAACTACCCTGATCGCACTTACCATAGCTATTGCTAGGTTCTCATTCCCCTTATTGTCATGTGCTACGTAGGTGACCAAGTTAGACTCAGATTTAACTCACATCAACTAGCTCTAAAATTGCCGACTGACTTGTTTGACCCTACTACAATCTGAACTATGTTAGAGTCTAACTTGCATGTAATATTTGAAGTTAAGCCCTCTTGTTGGTTTGTTTCTTTCTTTGTTTTGTTTTATTTTATTTATTTATCGACATTTGTAATTGTTAAAAAAAATAGATAGAGAAAAAGAAAAAAAGAGAAGAAAAAAAAAGGTAAGTTTAGCTTATCATATTTTCTTCAGTGAAATAGGAAAAGAAAAAAATAAGTAAAATTAAATTAAATTAAAAATTAAAAAAAGTGAAAAAATTGTTTTATCACTTACAAAACCTTTTTTCAAAATAAAAATGAATTAATCCTTTTTAAAATTAAGACATTTTAGGAATTTATAAAAATAAAAAAACCAATTTTGGAATCTATTAGAAATTTTCGAAGTAAATTAAAAAGGTTAAGAAAGTTAAACTTAGCTTTTTTCCAAAATAAAAGAGATCAACCCACTAACGTTTTCTAAAAGAACTATGAAAGGTTGATCTCGAATAGCAGGTATGTAGGCACTTGTACATAAATATGGGGTGCTTAAAATATGGAAAATTTTCTTTTTCCATCTTTTGTAAATAATCAATTTAATTAAAATATTTACATATTATATGATATGCTTTTTTTGTAAAATAAAAATTGAAATCTAAAAAGGGTAATTTTGAAAAGTGAATTTAAATTTGGAAACTTAGAAGTAATATCCATTAAGGATTTAATAGGATAGCCCCTCCATATTTAAAATATTTCATTTTTTAAAACCTTTTTTTATTTCTCAAAATCAATTTTTAAAGTAGACTAATGTCTCGATTAAATTGACCTACCCATTCGATTTGACCTAACCCACTCTTTTTTTCGACTTTGATCTGGTGGCGACTCTAAGAATATTTTAAAAACACATTTAGTAATCTAGATTTTCCTTATTTCTTAGTCGAAGGTTAATATTAAATGGGTAAGGTTTAATATTAATTAAATTAAGGAAAATTAATAAAACTGGGAAAAAATCAAACTTGACAATATTTATATAGACACTTAAGATGATAATATTTCATGCAGAATAAAGTACTAAATTGGAGTAAATATTGAAGGATCATTAACAAAGACAAGTTAGCAAGTATAGTAGTGAGCGATTAAGTTTCAAGTAAGTAGGATCGATACTTTACTGTACTTTGGAGTATTGCTTAACTATATTTGGAGACCTTAGTATGTGTTATGTTTGTGATTGTAAGTTATTAGCCTATGTGTATGTAGCACATGTGCTTAGATATTGTATTGTTGTTAAGGAGTGCTGGACTTTATGTATTAGTTGCCTTATGGTATTGTGTTGATTGAATTGTATTAAAATTGCTTGATCACCTTAAGAAGCAAACTAATTCAAACTCAACCTAACTTGCATCACAACCCATTAAAGGAAACGATTAGGATTCTTGGACCAAACGCAAACCCTTTAATGAGGATAGCAAAAATGGTTCTTTCCCTACTTTTAGTCGAACTAAGTGACAAGAGAGGAGGTTGCGGTAATGTTAGAGACTATAGTTTGAAGGTAATATCAAGTGAAGCATGTTTCTTCATTGTACAAGCCTCGGTTTGGTGATCGATCTACAAAGTGTACAGCATAAAACTCCTCAAATCCCGACTTAGAGTATGTATTATTTCTCTAATCTCATGATGACCAGTCAACATCATGCGATGGTATTTTCTTGATCATGCATTGCATCTAATTAACCTTATTTAGAAACCCTACTTAAAAAAAAAAATTTTTTTTTAAATTGATGAGCCCCCTACAATTTAGATGGAAATTTTAAGGGTCATAATACTCAAAAATCCCCCTTTAAACCCCTTAATATTTAAAAAAGCCCCTTTTTCCCCCTTTTCCCCCCAATTAAAAAAAGGGGGGGAAAGGAAAAAATTTTTTTAAAAAAAATCTGACTAAAAACCATTATTTTTAATTTAAGGAAATTTTTTTTTTGGGAATTTTTATGTTAGAAAAAATTAATTCGTTTTAAAGTGGGTTGGAAAAAAGGGGGGCCCCCTAACCCCCCCCCTTTTTTTTTTATTACCAATTGGGCCCTCTTTCAAATTCCCTTGGGTTGGGGACTTTGACTCCCTTTTTTTAAAAAAAAAAATTTATTAAAAATTTTAGGTACCCAAATTTAATTGATTCCAAAAATTTTAAAAATTTCCCAAAAAACCCAGGGGAATTTTTTTAAATAAGCCATTAATTAAAAAGTCCAAAGTTTAAAAAATTTTTTCAAAAAGGGAAAACTTTTTTTTAAAAAAAATTTTTGTTCTAGGGGGTTCCAAAAGTTCCCCCTAAAAACCCTCTCTTAATTTCTTGTTCTTCATTAACATTTTTTTGGGCTTATCATAGTTTTTTTTAAAAGGTTTAAAAATTTTTTAATTTTGGTTTTAAATTTGGATTTTTTTTTTTCCCTTTTAAAAAATTTTTGTGAATTTTTAAAAAATTTGGGAATGGGTGGGCCATTTTACTTGGGTTTTTTTTGGGGGGGTATTCTTTTAAAGGGGACAATTTAGTCCTTTTTAAAAGGGATTTAATTTTTAAAGGGGATTTCCCCAAAAAAAAAATTTTCCATACAAAAAAAAAAAAGGGATAGGGAAAATTAAAAAGGGGAAATTAAAACAAACCCAATAAAAAAAATTTTTGAAAGAAAAAAATAGAAAAATTTTGGGGGGGGGGGTTTTTTTAAATTTCAACCCCTTCTTATTTTCCAATTTTTGGGTTTGTTTCCCACTTGGTGCAAAGCCTTATAAATTATTTTTCTCGAAATTTGGATTTAAAAGGGGATTGCCCCCCTTAATTTTAAAGTCTTTTTTTAAAAACCCCCCCCCAAAAAATTTAAAAAATTGGGGAATTTCCTTTTCCTAAAAAGTAGTCGGGTTTTTTTTAAATACCTACCCCCCCCGAGGGAAATTTTGGAAAAAAGGTTTTTTTTTTTTTTGTTTTTCATTTTCTTTTCTAAAATTGGGGGGTTTTTTTTAAAATTTTTGGGGGGGGGTTAAACCCTTTTTTGTTTTTTTTCCCCGGCCCTTTAAATTTTTTTTTAAACCCTCTTATGGGCCATTATAAAGGGGGGAACCTTTTTTTTGGGGGGAAAAAACCCAAAGTAGTTTAATCCCTCCCTTAGTGAATAAAAACCCCCAAACGGGGCGTCTAGGGTTTAAAAATTTTGCTAGCTGTAAAATTTTTTTATAAAAAAAACCCCCCCCTTTTTTTCCCAGAATTTAAAAATTAAAGGGCTAATCATAAAAAATTTTGGGTTTAATTTGAAGATTAATTTAAAATGAAAATTAAAAGGGATACTTGTGAATTGGCTTTAGAATTGTTTTTTTTCTTTCCTTTTTTTTAAAAAAATTAATTTTAAAAATTTGCCAAGGGTAGGGGTTTAGTATTTTTTTTAAAAAAGGGGGGGAAAAGAAAGAAAATTTGGATTTACCAAAAAAACAAGGGGGGAAAAAAGGAAAAAACCCCCCAAAAACCCTTTTAAGGGCCAAGTTTTTGGGGAAAGTTAAACAAAGACCCCCCCAAATTGAAAATTTTTTGCTTTTAAATTAAAAAGGGACTTTTTCTAAAAAACCCCCCCCTTTCAAAGTCTAACCCAAAATTGTTTTAAAATCTATGGTAAAAAGGTATTTGTCTATAAAAACCCCCAAAAATTAACCCCTTTTTTGGGTTTTAGAAACTAGTTTTTTAAAATTTATATTTCAATTAAATTAAAATTATTCTTTTTTTGTTAAATTATAAAAAATCCAATTCCTTTTTGAAAAAAGGGGGCCAAATTTAAAAATAAAAAATTTTTTTTAAAAAACCCAAAAATTTTTTAAGAGAATTTTAAATAATAAAAAAAAATTAAAATTAAAAGCAAAAAATTAAAAAAAGGGAAAATTTCTTTTTTTTTCCCTTTTATAAGTTCCTTTTAATTATTTGATTTTTTTGCCTTTAAAAATTTTGGTGATTTTAGCATATTTGGATTAAAAACAAGCGATAACAAAATTTTTTCCAATTATTCAGGGTCCATTTTTCCCCTGTTCATTTACTTTTTAAGCCATCTTGCAGCTTGGACCTACCTCTTTGGTTACGCTTGATATTGGGTTCATGTATTCATCTATGAGTCCGTATCACAAACACTTAGAACCTAGGCTGGAGAGACCTTCCTAACTTGTTTTGGGGAGGTAATTTAGGAAGAAGATTTAATAAAGGTTTTTAAGGGCCTAGGATATAAGCTAACCAAGGCTAATCTCAACCTCTACCTTCACTCACACAAAATTTAAGGGGGAAATCTCTAGAGCAAGCATTGAGAAATTTTATTCATAAGTGTGATATGAGAATGAATGCCCAAGAGAAAACTTCATAAGAGATGCACAAATGAATGGTTCAGCACTATGAGAACATGAACAAGAGACTCCTAGGACAACTACCTAGCAACACTAAGCAAAACCTAAGATATCAAGCTAGGACATGCAATCGAAATAGGAAGGAAGCTAGTGTAAAAGAAAAGGAGTTATGCTTTAGTGGAAAGCAAGTGTTTGGAGGTGAATACTTAAGGCTAAAGGACTTTTTTGAGGAATAAGTTAAACCTAGTGATGAGGAGATGTTTACATCATCAAAGAAAGAGTCAATAACTAAACTTGAATGGGATCTTCATATTGAAATGGATAAGGACTTTAAAGAAGAGGACAATGAAGAAGAAGCACCTAGCGACAATGATGTATACAACTTGGAGCCAAATAGAATGAGGGAAGTTAGTAAAGAAGAGGATCTGAGTGAAGATGAAGCTGAGAAGGATCCTAGTGAATGTGAAGACATAGAAAGTGATGAACCTAGGGAAGGTAATCTTTAGAGAGATAAGGAAGGGAACCTCGAGAAGTTGGAATCTAAAAAAGAAGGTGATGTGGTCTAAAGCAAAAATCTATTATTAATGAGTTTAAAATCACAGACATGGTACTTAAGGAGAAGGGTGCCAATAGTTTCCAGTTTGCATACAATTTGGAGAATCCAGTGAGATTTACCATACCATGTACTATATTAGATAAGTTTTTCCCAAGAGTTCTTTTGGATATGGGTGCATCAGATAACTTTATGTTAGGAAAAATTATGTAGGAATTAAGATTGAGGAGTTTTATGAAGGGAAGCTCAATTTATATACAAACCATTGATAGAAGTTAGACCATACCTTTAGGAGAACGAAAGTGATGAACCTATTAATGTAGGACCATGTGACTTCTCGATTGACTTCATTGTGATGAATATAAAGGATGAAGATCAATCGCCAGTCCTTAGAAGATCATTCTTAACAACATTTAGAGCCAAAATAGATACAAAAGAAAGGCTAGTTATCCTAGAAAGTAGAGAAAAGAAATTGATGCTTCAAGCTAAGGAATGAATTTAGAAACTGAAGGGGGAGAATGAGAGTTCATCAAGAAAAGGAATTTGAGAAAGGTAGTTGCATGAGAAAAATGAGGATTCACAAGCAAGTACAGTCAAGCATGAGTTGGGGAGCTAAATGATTTAGGCCCTAAAGAATGTATAAGGACCCAACATGGAAATAACACTGAAAGGCTATGTTGAAAGCTTAAAAACAAGTGCTTAATAGGAAGCAACCTGACCCACCATCATTTCCTATCTTTTTATTTAGTTTATGTCTAAGTCCTTTCAATTCCAAAATCTTTTTATTTATGTCTCTTTTATGTTATGCAGGCATGCGTGAATAAATAAAGGAAAGGTTGAATTGGTCAGTTGAGAAATAATGCTAACAAATTTCATAATGGGATTGAGAATTCAAAACATGGTAAGGAACCAATGGAGTTCTATTCTAACTTTTGTCTTTTACCTCCCATTGCATGTACACTAAATTATAAAATACATATATCTGAATTAAAGTTAGTGGTAGGAAGTTTAAACATGAACATTGAAGCTATGTAATTCTGATTAAGCTTTAATGATTGAATAGAATTCATGCTAAGTTATCCCTTGTATGCACCTATAGATTCGAGTATGTAATCATTTTATAAAGTTTGCATAAAAGAAAGTAAGAGGAAATGATTAGGACCTTATTTTTAAACAAGTCCTTTGTGAATAAGTCATGAACACTTCTCAAAACTTTGTAATCAACTCATGGAATCTTCGTTTTGTTTATTTATACTCAGTTTAAGCATGGTTTAGAGGTTTGGAGTTAGAGAAATGTTTTAGCTTAGTATTAGGTTTTTATGTTTTTGGAAGTTAACCTGTAGATATATACCATTCTCTTAAGGAATCAAGTGGTCTAATAATGTTGTGTGAACTGAAATGCATATTAGATTTTACCTAAATGTCCTCTAAACAATGCACCAAGAATGCCTAAAAGGAAAGAAAAGAAAAATTGAAAGAGAAAATGATGACAATTAAGTAAAAATCATTTCAAATCAAAATTATGATCCCATCACAATAGAGAAATGAAGTTGAAAAAGAATGAAAGAAAGTGAAAGAAAATAGAAAAAGGAAGAAAAATTCAAAAAGAAAATAACGAGTCAGATACAAAAGTTATTTCAATAGTCAGGGAGGCAAAGTAAGGTATGATTCAATTGTCACTCTCATTTTGTATGGCATTGGCATACTTAAGAGACCAATATGGGAGAAGTATATACATGGGCTAATGAATTAAACATCAAGACCTCTCACTTAGTCAAAAATGTTAGATTTGACTCCAAATTTCATAAGCCTAACCTAAATGAGAAGTTAACTTTTCTAGGCATTGATTCTTGGATTAATTATACGGTCTTTGACTTTTTAGCATTAGATTGAGCACAAGCAAAATAATTTCAACATCACTTATAAGGATTTTGTCATCATATTAAGTACATGTAAACTTTAAGCTTTCAATGATATAACATAATCTCTATTATATGTGAGCATTGAAGAAGTGCATGGGTGTCCTAACATTTTTTGAACAATTTGATTTTTTTTTTCTAGCTTGCTTTGTTGATATCAAAATTTGGAATGAAGAATATCTCAGGCACAATGCTTGCAAGCATTATGCAAAACAAAAAAGATAAAGCTAAGTGTGTTCCAAGGTGACTCTAGTGTTGCCGCTCTAATGCCTAAGTAATTGAAAGGTATTCAAAATGAAGGTAAAGATAAGAATCAAGTGGTGCTGAAAAGAACCAATTTTCTACAATTGTATCTCCTTTTATAGCTGTAGGTCGATTTGAATATGGTAATTCTTGCATCTAAACCCAACATGTATGTTTGATATGAATTTAGGACCACTCTTCAATTTTAGGAGATGTGACTGATGTCATAACAACTGGTAGGCGGTTATTTGGATAAAGGAGCTAACTATTCACAGCTAGCGTTAGAATTTGAACCTTCTAGATCTTGTCCGATCAAAGTTTGATCTATGGATGGTTATTCTAAGCTAAGGGAGGTCATTCTAATCTACTATGGTAAAGTTCTACCCATAGACAATCAAG
The DNA here is from genome assembly GCA_024138005.1 of Lumnitzera racemosa. NCBI lineage: Eukaryota > Viridiplantae > Streptophyta > Magnoliopsida > Myrtales > Combretaceae > Lumnitzera > Lumnitzera racemosa. Next base: position 37,992,174 of record JAMXBC010000009.1, read on the forward strand.
TAGCCAGCCTTCCTACCCTATCCCACGTACTAAGTGAGACCTATAAGAGGTTAGAAGTAGAAGAATGGGAAGATGTGATCGGGCAGCTTATTAAGAACAACTCTAAGTAGATTAGTTTATGTCCTTGGAAAAACCTCTATCAACATTTACCCCCCAACTCCTCTTATTGAAAATGTCAATAGGAGTGATAATACTATACATTAATAAAAAATCTCATTTGCATCTACTTCCATAGCAAAGGTAGTTGTAGGCTATTATGCCAATATTTGAATGATAGGCTTTGATTCTGACCTTTTTCATGGAAGTAGTATATTATTGCCGAGGTGCCAACTTGTTTCTTACTAAGCTTGTTGGGGAAGTTTTTATATAATAAATGCGACATTTCACATACTATTAATGGGATCAATACAATCTTATTAGAATCCATACACATCTCTCGAGAACAATAATTTCATCAAGGTCATTTGATCTATCCTATATGTGGTTAATCAAATGGACCAAATCAATTGGTAACCATAAGATGTATGGATCCTTAGAAATTTACCATCAAATTGACCACCTTATATTCCAAGCTTCTTTCTACTTGTCCTCTTTCTCTTTTCTACAAGTTTTTACGTCATTGGTTTAGTTTCCTCTAACTTTCACTTCCTTCAATTTACACACTACGTACTTTTTCTTTGTTCTTTGCTCATAGGAATTGTATTTTTAGGGTACATCATGCCTTCAACTAAATCTAACGACTCGACTTGTGCCCAACAATGGAGCTAGGAATTGTCCACTATACATTGAGTAGGTGATTCTCCTCCTCAAGAAGAACCCAAGTACAGTGGATCCAAACATCACCAATTGCCCATAGGATTTAATAGGATATACTAGGCTAGTAAGGATCTATGCTCTTATAATGTGAAAAATTAAGAAGCTTCCATATGATGAAATACCTTACAAATAATGAAGGTAATTCTCTAACTCTACCTTTATACGTCAAAGTCAAATATGATATGAGCCCAAATGGTGTTGCAAGTGCAGTGAGTAAGCAAGAATTCAATGCCATGACGCTTAGTTTCCATTGTGCCTCATGAGACTAGTCGATTGAGATGTCTCAACCTTACGAACAAATCTTTGCACTATAAGAGCAAGAGTTTTCCCTTCTTGAAAAATATTTTGAAGTCGGTTTGAAGTTACTTTTACTATATTTCAATGGTCTTATTTTACATATCATCACTTATGCATTTCCATGGTTACTTTGAATTCCTATAAACTACTAGTGGTATTGGAGTGCATATGTGAAGATTTAGGAGTTAGGCCTACAGTTACCCTATTTAGATATTATTTTACATTATAAAAGAAAGAGGGTTAGTTCTACACATGTGCCCAACCTCATAGGAAACTTTTGATAATGTTAGAGACCTCAATTGGTGAATAGAAGCAAAAGTAAGTGGTGGTGGTTAGGCTGGTTACCCCATTAGATTTCCTAACCACTTTAGAGTTAACTGATTAGATTGTCTAACATCAAGCATTTACTTCGCAACAATCAGAGGGCCCATGATACCATTATAGAAGCTTACAACAATAGATGGTTTCTTTAGGATGCAGACATTGTAATTTCTAAATATTGTAATGGCTCTTCGATCTTCCATTGGGATAAAGCTTGGGTAGATGAGGGTACCAATAGTGGCTTTCATGGAAATATTAAGGGCTTTGACGAAGGGATTATAGTTGAGTAAGTTATAGACCATTACAATCTTGCCATACTAAGAGGGGCTTGTAAGAGGAAAGGCCTGTACATCAACTTTAAGAAAAGAGCAGTCTTCCTTACTTGTGTTCAGTACAACTTTCGTAAGTTCTTTGATTTCTATTTTCCTATTTCTCTAATCTAGCTCTGTAATTATCTTATTATAGATATGTCGATTAAAGATTACAATTTAATAAACTTATTTGACAAGCTAAAACCGGGTGGATTAAAAGGAAAAGTGGATCCTAGGAAGACCTCTACCAAGCAAGTTCCAACTAAGAAACCAACTAAACCTAAGGTTAAAATACAACCTAAGGCCCTGGTGAAGCTGGTAGCAAAGTCTACTACCTCCAATGTTGTCAGGAAAAAGGATCGCCAATAGGCTAAGGGAGCTAAGGACTTACAACAGTCCAAGGTCCCAACCAAGAGAAAGGTCACCAAGGTCATTGAACTAAGGAAGCAACCTAATATACATGAGTATCCTTTAAAGAGAGATCTCGAAAAGGGAAAATCTCCAAAGAAGGATAAGTATAAAACCGGAGGTAATTCTACTAACCTAAATGAAGGAAAGGAAGCACCCCTTCATAATTTTAAGCTCGATTACTATCATTCCCCAAACTAGAGAGTTATAGCAACCATACTGTATAAACTAATCTAAGCTGGAAACTAACCACCTTAGCCACTAACGTAGTTATAGCTTACACAAGGCATTTACCACTTCATTACTTTAAGCCATCCAATTCTAAGTTTAATAAATATTAACCTATGATGTAACACTTCAAAATAGCTTTGAAAAATAAACTTGTAGCCTAAATGATTGAGAAAACTAACCTTTACAAATTTTTTAGAGTATAATAACTCAATTTCTACATAAAGTTCTAAAAGTAAATTGATTTGAGAAAATAGAGTGATTAATAAAGGGTTTATAAAAGATTACAACTTAATAGAGCATAGTAACAGTATATATAATTAAAAACTAGAGAGTCACTAGTAGAGACCTTACTAGTTTCCATATAAGTTAGGAAAGCTGGCAAAGAAATAAGAACACAGTCCATTGGTCTTGAATCTCACTCCCTGACCTTGTTCTCTAATCTTTATGAAACTTAGTATAATACTGGTGAGTGTACTAGAAACCGACAAAATAGCTATAGGTAAATGAATGATAACTTACTTAGTAAGTAGGATAGAGATAATAGCATATATCAGTCATCAAGTAAGTAGGGTTTCTAAATAAGGTTAATTAGATGCAATGCATGATCAAGAAAATACCATCGCATGATGTTGACTGGTCATCATGAGATTAGAGAAATAATACATACTCTAAGTCGGGATTTGAGGAGTTTTATGCTGTACACTTTGTAGATCGATCACCAAACCGAGGCTTGTACAATGAAGAAACATGCTTCACTTGATATTACCTTCAAACTATAGTCTCTAACATTACCGCAACCTCCTCTCTTGTCACTTAGTTCGACTAAAAGTAGGGAAAGAACCATTTTTGCTATCCTCATTAAAGGGTTTGCGTTTGGTCCAAGAATCCTAATCGTTTCCTTTAATGGGTTGTGATGCAAGTTAGGTTGAGTTTGAATTAGTTTGCTTCTTAAGGTGATCAAGCAATTTTAATACAATTCAATCAACACAATACCATAAGGCAACTAATACATAAAGTCCAGCACTCCTTAACAACAATACAATATCTAAGCACATGTGCTACATACACATAGGCTAATAACTTACAATCACAAACATAACACATACTAAGGTCTCCAAATATAGTTAAGCAATACTCCAAAGTACAGTAAAGTATCGATCCTACTTACTTGAAACTTAATCGCTCACTACTATACTTGCTAACTTGTCTTTGTTAATGATCCTTCAATATTTACTCCAATTTAGTACTTTATTCTGCATGAAATATTATCATCTTAAGTGTCTATATAAATATTGTCAAGTTTGATTTTTTCCCAGTTTTATTAATTTTCCTTAATTTAATTAATATTAAACCTTACCCATTTAATATTAACCTTCGACTAAGAAATAAGGAAAATCTAGATTACTAAATGTGTTTTTAAAATATTCTTAGAGTCGCCACCAGATCAAAGTCGAAAAAAAGAGTGGGTTAGGTCAAATCGAATGGGTAGGTCAATTTAATCGAGACATTAGTCTACTTTAAAAATTGATTTTGAGAAATAAAAAAAGGTTTTAAAAAATGAAATATTTTAAATATGGAGGGGCTATCCTATTAAATCCTTAATGGATATTACTTCTAAGTTTCCAAATTTAAATTCACTTTTCAAAATTACCCTTTTTAGATTTCAATTTTTATTTTACAAAAAAAGCATATCATATAATATGTAAATATTTTAATTAAATTGATTATTTACAAAAGATGGAAAAAGAAAATTTTCCATATTTTAAGCACCCCATATTTATGTACAAGTGCCTACATACCTGCTATTCGAGATCAACCTTTCATAGTTCTTTTAGAAAACGTTAGTGGGTTGATCTCTTTTATTTTGGAAAAAAGCTAAGTTTAACTTTCTTAACCTTTTTAATTTACTTCGAAAATTTCTAATAGATTCCAAAATTGGTTTTTTTATTTTTATAAATTCCTAAAATGTCTTAATTTTAAAAAGGATTAATTCATTTTTATTTTGAAAAAAGGTTTTGTAAGTGATAAAACAATTTTTTCACTTTTTTTAATTTTTAATTTAATTTAATTTTACTTATTTTTTTCTTTTCCTATTTCACTGAAGAAAATATGATAAGCTAAACTTACCTTTTTTTTTCTTCTCTTTTTTTCTTTTTCTCTATCTATTTTTTTTAACAATTACAAATGTCGATAAATAAATAAAATAAAACAAAACAAAGAAAGAAACAAACCAACAAGAGGGCTTAACTTCAAATATTACATGCAAGTTAGACTCTAACATAGTTCAGATTGTAGTAGGGTCAAACAAGTCAGTCGGCAATTTTAGAGCTAGTTGATGTGAGTTAAATCTGAGTCTAACTTGGTCACCTACGTAGCACATGACAATAAGGGGAATGAGAACCTAGCAATAGCTATGGTAAGTGCGATCAGGGTAGTTTTCAACTGAATTTTGAGCAAGTGATAGAACTTCCATGCATTTTCAATTGGAGAATGAGGGTCCTGCACCAACGCCTGAGCCATTGGTGGCCATTTAAGGGGTTATGGAGTTTAAGCTAAAGGTGGTGATGGCGATTGGCGCTTGTAGTGACAATTGAGTGTGTGAGAAAGCTTGGGTTGAGGATTTTCAAAGGTGTTAAGTGTTGATAGCCGGTTCTCATCCACTTGGTTTGATAAGCATTGATATAAGTTCACTTACTCGTCCAATCGGCTATCAATAGGCTGTGTAATCTTTATTCTTGGTACCTTACTGAGCAATTAGCACTCTTAGTATTCTACTGCGTAACATAGATCCATTCCTAATTTGATCTTAAGTTCATGGCACAAACAGTTATCATAAGTACAATTATATTACATAATTACTTACTCTCCTTATATTTCATGGAAATTGTCTAATCAAAAATCTTCTACGTGTCTTGACAATTGTTCCGATAACTGCTCCTTCAAACATGACAATATCCTATAAATATGGAAAAGAAACTCTATAAGGGACATCTGATAATTCTCAAACTCTTTACTTTACTTTTCTTATTCCTACTTACTGACTTAAGCATTAGAGTGGCCGTACCATACTAGTCCCGTACTAAGCTATCTTCCTTTCTTTTGCAGGACATTTCCAACCCCCAAAATTCACCAACAACATTTGGTACCATCTGTTTCTTCCTAAATACACCTACATGTCTAAGACTAGAATGACTGGCACTTCTTCCCAACACCTTAAAGGGAGGAGTCGGCAAAGTGATGAGCAATGATTAGCTGGACTAGAGCGACGACTGGTTTAGCCAAGGAAAGCTCGAAGTCAAACAAAAAACATGAATATATCCTTAACCTCCTTCATAATAGTATTCATCCAAACAAAACAAAGAGAATGGCGATCACAATGTCGATAATAATAATGATTCAATTTATTCACTAGAGTTTTTGAAAATGTAAGCTAAAGTTGTGATGGGACCTTCGACTCCTACTTTAAAAAAGAATGACAAAGGAAAGCAACCATAGTAGGTACAAGATATGGGACCCTAGCATGTCATCACCCATGCTACATCTAGAAAGCAATTCTAAATCATGAAAAGTCCCTTTGTTCCTAAAATTTTGGAGGAAGTAATATCCTAGCACATCAAGCTGCCATAATTTGAAACTTATGACGAGATGAAGGACCTAGTAGGCTACTTGGAGCACTATCGTACATTAGCTAAGTTGCATGAAGGACCCTGGCATGTCATCACTCATCCTACATACCCATCAATCATCTAATTTCGGTCATATTAATGGAGGTACATTGGTAGAGAGGCATTCTATAATAGTCGGAAAGAATGAGAGAAAAATCCTTTGAGGAGAAATTCCAATAAGTACAATTACTTTCACTGTGACAAAGGTCACAACACAGATGAGTGCATCTAGCTCAAGAATGCGATTGAAGATGCAATTCAATATGGGGGTTTGCAAAAATTACTAGTGCATGATGTCAAAATATTAAGAAACCATCCAAAAGGAGATGTGAGGAACAGGAGAACAACACTCAACTAACTATAGCTGGGGAGATATGTAAGGGATTTGAATTCCAGTAAGCACCTAATAGAGTGATCAACACCATTGTCGACGGACCCACTATTAGCCCGTCAAAGCTCTTTGAGCCTAACTAACACTAAAAATTACATCTACAACATCAAAGGTAAGAAAGTTAGGATCGACAACACAATTTCTTTCACGAAAGAAGACTTTGAGGTCATCCAGAGGGCATATGATGATGCACTTGTTATCAGTACAAGAGTTACCAACTTCAAATTTAATAAGATTCTTGTTGACATAAGAAGTTAGGTAGATATCAATTTTTTAGCATGTATTTGACTAGATGAGACCCAAGATCAAAGCATAGCTAAGATCTTACAAGCATGATCTTTATGCCTTCAACAATAAACCTATCAAAGTAGTTGGAGTAATTTCTTTGCTGATATAGATTGGTGATGAAAAGCATGTCATAAAGGATAAAGTGAACTTCCACGTCGTCAAATGTTGGTCCCCATACAACATGATAATCAAATGGCTGTATCAACACTTATTTGGCATTGTCTCTTTAACTGCACATCTTAAAGCCAAGTTTCCTACTCTCGTGGGAGATGGCTTGTACAAAAGGGATCAACAACTGGCAAGGTCTTTGTATACGAGGGCCTAGACAAGAACAAGTGTTTTAAGTGGAAACTTGTATGGAAGGAAAGTCAATCAACATAAAGAATGCCAAGAGTAATACTAAGGAAATTTCTTTAGGAGGTAAACTAGGGAAGATAACAAAGATTGAGAAACCCTTATCAACAAATATTCGGCAAAGTTTAATCTATTTCTTGCAAGCCAAAGGTGATGTGTTTGCATTGTCTCCTTCAAACATGTCGAGTATCTCGAGAGATGTTATAGTACATAAGCTCCAGATTCATCCAAGTATGAAGGTGGTTCAACAAAAGAATAAGCATTTTGTACTAAAGAGACAAGCAATAATTGAAGAAGGAGTGTAGAACTTATTGAAGGCAGGATTTATCAAGGAAGAGCCTTATCCAACTTGGCTAGCCAATTGTGTGCTAGTCAAGAAGTCTAACGGCAAGTAGCAATTGTGCATAGACTTCACGGATCTCAATAAGGCCTACGCCAATGATTGTTTCCCATTGTCGAAAATTGATCTGATGGTAGACGCAACCATTGGACACGCGTTACTTTCTTTTATAGATGCTTTCTTTGGTTACAATCAAATGAAGATGGATAAGGAGGATGAAGTTCATACATCTTTTGTTACTAATTTTGGAACATACTATTATACAGTAATGCCTTTTAGGTTGAAAAATGCTAGTGCAACTTACTAAATTCTTATTAGCAAGATGTTCAAACCTTAGATTCATAAAAACATTGAAGAAATGATTATGAAGAGTATGAAGGAAGATCAACATCTCATTAATAGTGAGGAGACACAATATGAAACTGAACACCTAAAAGTACATCTTTGGTGCAAAATCAGGAATTCTTTTAGGATACATGGTCACTCAATGCAACATTGAGGTGATAAGGAACATGAAATCTCCTAGCACAGTCAAGGAAGTGTAGGAACTCACTAGGCGAATAGCTGCCCTCAAAAGATTTGTGTTGAGAAATGTAGATAGGTGTATAGAATTCTTTAAAATTTTAAAGAATCCAAAAGAATTATGATGGTCTAACGATTGTGAAAGAGCTTTCAATGATCTGAAGTAATTCCTTACATCGCTACCAAAACTCTTGACACTCATCTTAGGAGTGAGTCTATATTTATATTTGTCGATCAACGGCTGAGCTCTTTCTTTTGTATTAGTTCGAAATGACGGCAAAAACAACGACTTCTTTATTACATAAGTCATGTTTTATAAGGGCCAAAGCTTTGGTATACGAAAATTGGAAATTTGTTTTAGTAGTGATTCTCTCAGCAAGAAAGTTAAAGTCATATTTTAAGGCTCACCAAATTATAATGCTCATTAATCAACCATTGCGGTAAGCATTGTAATGCACTAACTCCTTTGGGAAGATGATGAAATATGCCTTAGAGCTGAGTGCCCATGGTGTATGGTATCAACCCAAAACAAAACTAAAAGCTCAGTGCTGGTAGATTTTGTAGCCGAATTCATTGGTAAGGAAGATTGTGTGGAGGTTGCTGAGAAACCTATCTAGTTCCCTTATGTGGATGGTTCTTTAACGAGAGAAGGAAGTGGTGTAGGCCCTATTCTTCAAGGCCCCTATAATGTTAAAGTTCATTATGCTTCAAAATTTAAATTCCCAACCAGCAACAATGAAGCAGAGTATGAAGCTTTGATTGCTAAAATGAAATTAGCAAAAGAGATTAGTACCTAGAAACTTGAAGTGTTCTTTTATTCACAATTGGTGGTGAATCAGGTCATCAGAAGTTACACAATAAGGAAAGAAGAGATGAGCTAGTACCTATTGGTGGTACAAACGCTTGTAGAAGATTTTCAATCTTTTTCCATCTACAAGATTCTAAGAAGTAAGAATATTGCTACCAAAAAGTTATAAAAATTAGCGAGTATGGCATTCCCTAATTTGAGCAACAAACTTTTTATCAAATTTCTTCTACAAAAAGTTTATCCACTCTTTCATAGAGCTTTAAGTTGGCTTCTTACTCAAAAGAAGAATCTTGGATAGATCCCTTAGTGGATTATTGGAGAGATGGTACTCTCCTTGATGAGAAGAAAAGAGCATGAAGATTGGCTTACCAAGCCACGAACTACATGCTGATTGATGGTCGAATGTACAAACGTTTAATACCCCTTATAAGCTTAAAGAATGAACTCTAATCATCAAGGTGCTTTTTCGTGTGGTGGCTCAGAGTACATCGAAACTCCAAAGTTAAGCATGGTCAAGTTAGAGAAATCTTAGGATAGGTGACTTGAAGGGAAGCTGCTACACCAAAGGACAAAATTATACGTCATTCCACACCAAAGTGGACAATACATTGGTGGAAAGAGTTCCAGTCAAGTCATTATAAATGGTATCAAAGAAATCTAACAGCCGAAAGGGCGGAACACTACTTAGTGATGGTTCTAAACCTATGTAATGAAACTAACAAGAATGTCAATTCTATAAAGGGGGTGGATTATAATACCCCTTACAAGCTTAGAGAATGAGCTTTAATCATCAAGGTACGTTTTAATGTAGTTGTTCAAAGTACTTTGAAACTCTGAAGTTTAGCGTGCTTAGGTTGGAGCAATCCCAAGATAGGTGACCTCTTGGGAAGCTACTACACCAAAGGATAAACTTGTGTGGCATTCCACACTAAAGCAAACAATACCTTAATGGGAAGACTTCTGGCTAAGTCGTTACAAAACATAACATGTCACAACCCTATCTTCAATGCCTTCCTCCGAAAGATACCTAAAGGGTGTTATCCAAGCTGTATGGTAGTGTATACAATAACCACATAAAAGTGTAGATACTGTATGTTCGAGCACTACGACTCAATTATTGTTGGTCAACCACGAAAGAAGATGCAAAAGAAGTTTTCTAGCACTGTCCTTAATGCCAGAAGCACGAGTTGCTGAGTAATGCACTTGTAACTAAGTTATGTAACCTATCTAAACATTACCTTTTTGTTCAGTGGGGGTTAGATATTCTTAGACCGTTTTCAAAATCTACTGCTTAGCGACAATTTGTTATTGTTGCTATAGATTACTTTACCAAATGGGCAGTAGTGAAGATCATCAAATAAAAAGTAGAAGCATTTGTTTTCATTTCCATCATATCAAGATTCGAATTTCCTTACATAATAATCACAAACAATTGCCCACAGTTTGACAACAATAAGTTCATAACATTATACGAGAAGTACAGCATTTGACTCAACTATATGTCTGTTGCACACCCTCATATGAATGGCTAAGTTAAAACTATAAACAAGAACATCTTTCATGGCCTTAAAAGGCAAGTAGATCAAGTTAGAGGGAAATGGTTCGATGAACTGCCAAATGTCTTATGGGGCTACCAAACTACCTATAGAGCTGCAACTAAGGAAACGCCATTTAGGTTAGCATATGGCATAGAAGCTGTATTGCCGATCAAGTTAGATTTACTTAATCTACAAATATAGAACTTCGACATGATGGTTAATCAAGTTGGATTAACAATAAATTTGGACACCATTGATGAAATCAGAGCGATAAGGTATTACAATCAAAAAGTGAATCACATGGTTTCTTAACTTAGAGATCCGGTTTACTGAAAGATGAAAGATATTGGTGTGTAAGTGAGTTAAATGAAGCTCAATACGAATTGGGAAGATCTTGTCAGGATTCAAGAAGTCCTTAGTGAGGGGACCTATTGACTAGAAAGGTTGGATAGATCTATCATCCCTTGAGCATCGAAGGCCAAGAATTTGAAATTATATTTCAATTGATTATTCAAATGATTTTCATCTCCATCTATTTGTAAGGTGACAACCTACTTGCTTGTAAGACTATAGTACTTTTTAATGAGAATTATGTTTGAAGTCTTATATTGTTTCTTGTTCTTTTATGGTTACCAAAGTTAATGAGTTCTAGATAGCATGGCAAACAAACTAACATAAGTTCTAGCCTATTGCAGTTAACAAACTACATAAATTAATCTCAGAGTCGAGTAATTGGGCTAGTCTACATCTGAAATAGCTAATGAACATTGTCTGTAAAGGCGCATGAATTAAGCATATGAAATAAAGCATGCTGAGAAACAGTTAGGTATGTGAAATAAAACATGCTGAGAAATACTTAGCCTATGAAATAAAACATGCTAACAAATAAGAATGTGTGAAATAAAATATGTTCATTATACATGCCGGAAAAATGCAATGCATGAAATAAAACTTACTCGAAGTAGTTAATATGAAAGATACATTTCATTCAATAAGGTATTATTACAAATACTCAGCCTAGTAGAGAAAGCAATGGAACAAAGAATACAAAGAAAATCTTAAGGCCTATTCTCAGTGTAAGCAAAAGTAATTTTTTGATCAAAGGTTAAGGCTTTCTCTGAGTGAACTTCTTTCTCAATATGTTAGGTCTCAAAGACAGTAGATTTCTCTTTTCATACATAGTAGATTTCTTTTGATAGATGTTCTTTGTCTTCCCCTAGATCCTCCACTTAAGCTTCATCATTACCCTTATTAACAATCTCGGCACCTGCTTGATCGTCATCGTCCTCGTTGGCACTATTGACTTTCTTGTCTACGTTAATAAAGTTAATGTAGGAGAGATCGTAATTAGGGTGAAGCTTTAAGATCTCTTCTCTTACCACTTGGACCCCTTCCAACAAGTTCTTCCATAGAAGTCTCTCATACTACTAACTAGGAGTGACTATCTCGAATGCCTTTTCAATAGAGGATCCTCTTTTTACAGTCTCCTCAAGTTCGACAATACAGCTTTGTAATTTCATGTTATTGGTCTCTAACTCTTTAATTTACTTTTTGAGCCTATCTTCCTTGTTGCTCATCGTGCAACGTGTTTGGCCTAGCCTCTAGAACTCTTCTTTCTTCTTTTGTAGCTCCTCCTTTAGGGCTTCAAACTCCTTGTATTGCTCTTCAATTTTAGACTTCACGTTCAAGACTTCATTGGCAGTAAGGGTATGTGCCAAGTTTTTGATTGTAAGGTCTTCTTAGAGCTTTCTCACCTCCATATTGGCCCTTATCCTTGCATTCTCAGTAGCAGTAGTCTGGGCTTTGGAAGCATCATATATATCTTTGATTTTCTACAACAATTTGGTTTAGTATGATGGGTACTGGAAGTGACTCGACAGAATACATAAATTACTATGGGTCTTACCTTCTTAGTTTCCTTATTGGCCTCATCTAAAGCCATCAAAATGTAGTTGCTTATCTAAAAAAGAAAAGAAATATTAGTAATTAAGTAAATTCAACAATTAAAAAAAATGGATACGAATACTCAAGTCATACAACTTGGCCGCGATATGGGCCTTATTGCAACCGCCAACCCTATCAACATCATTCTTAGTAATATCTTTATCCTTCGAAAGAATAATTCCTTTCATTAAGGCCAAAGATTTTGTCCTATTGCCTAAGGCTGAGTTGGTATCCAAAACGTTGTGGCTCCAATACGGGATAAAGTACTTGCCAAGCTCTTTGTTGGGGATGAATTCGATACTACTGATCCCAAGAGCTTTAGACTACTTTACCTCCTTCGTACTCTCGTATAAATCCTTGGACCTTTTGGTAGGTAGTTGGGCAACAAGTTGCTTCCTTGATCTCTTATCAATACTTAATGCTACCTCTAGCACCAATGACAACCTATGGTAATAGTGGCTTCTTCGGCTTCACTACGATGTAGGGTCTCTTGACCACCCTTCCTTGGCTTGATGGCAAGTTGAATACTTCTGACCAAAGGCTCCCTAGAATGAGCAACCTTTGCCAACAGAGTCTTCTCATCTTCCTTTTGCTTCTTGATTAGGCAAGAGGTTTTCTTTTGTCCTGATGCTTACTTGGATGTGTCCTCCTTTGTTGTTTTCTTCATGGAAGTAGGTGAAGTGGTAGTGGTTACTGTGGCCATGTTCTTGTCAACTTTAGATTTTTTGGCTTTAGCCTGGGCCAGTAGCTAGGTAGGATTTACCTCACCAGTACCCTCATCTGTAATATGAGCAAACACATTAATATTAACATAAGGGAAAAGAATAAACTTACATTCTCCATACCGAGTAAAGCTCAAAACTTTAGTGAGGTAGTCTAATCAACCATAAGCAGTAGTTATGCCATTACACCTGGAGCCTATACAACGGCTTCCTTCCTAGGGGTCCTAAGATGACATGAGTCTATCGTATCTACCCTGCATCATAAATGACCCCCCATATCCTAATGTATATTACATGAAAAATAAATACAATAATTAAAACAAAGTATAAGCATAGAACAAATAAATAAATAACATGGGTATTTTGAAAGATAAATTTAATTTTGAAAATTTTTTTAAGTGACTCACCCTTTTGACCTCCCTAATGGAGTCGCCAAACTATTGAGATTGATTTTTTCCCGATTTCATTGATTTTCCTAAATCCAATCAATATTAAACCCTACTCGTTTAATATTAACCCCTGACTAAGAACTAAGGAATATCTAGATTTTCAAATGTGTTTTTAAAAATTTCTTGGAGTCGTCACTCGACCAAAGTTAAGAAAAAAAGTAAGTTAGGTTAAATCGATTAGGTAGGTTGATTTAACCTAGACACCAGTCTACTTCAAAAACCGATTTTGAAAAAAAAAAAAGTTTTGAAAAACCGAAAATTTTGGATCTAGGGACTATCCTAACAAACCCTTAATGGGTACCACTTCTAACTTTTCAAATTTAAATTCACTTTTCAAAATTACCCTTTTTAGATTTCCATTTCCATTTTACAAAAACATCAAAACATATCACATACAACTAAGTTAATTAAATTGATTAGTTACAAAACATGGAAAAAGAAAATTTTTCATATTTTCAATTGCCTTGTATTTACGTATGAGTGCTTACATACCAGTTATTCAAAATCAGACTTCCATAATTCTTT
>JAMXBC010000009.1:39933703-39938703 GCA_024138005.1 Lumnitzera racemosa
CAAAACAAAGGCTTCTATTTAGTAAACATGTGTAGATAACTATCTCTCTATACGGTTTCCTCCTTTATTGCAGTTCTAGTCGGGACAGCATATGCCATGCTATGTCAAAATTTCGATTTTCTTTTTCAATTTAAGAAAAATTCATTGAAGCACTACAATTTCCTGATAATTCCCTATAATTCCCTATAGGCATCTTATATAGATCAGATACCCAATTAGATATTTGTAGAACAATTTAGATTCTGGGGTTTTCATATACTTCGAATTGCTGTTATAATTGAAATTGGTAAGGATTTTTTTTTGTATTGAAAAGAATCAATACTGATTAGTTATTATCAATTTGGATCTTCTTCTTCTATTTTTAGGATTAGGAAAAGCCAATTTTCGATTCAAATCCAAGAATCGTTCATGAATTTACAGTCACATTTATCCCATTTAATAGTTAATGGTTCCAATTTATCTTGTTTTGGAACTAAAAAACCAAATTGCTTTTTCAATCTAAAAGAAAGGGAAAGTTTTTCGATATTTATGTTTTGCGATACTATACATACAACTGAAGGACCGAAGGGATGGATCCAACCCCCAAAAGGAAGGATTTCTTTCGGACAAGCGATTAAGGAAAACGGGATTCAATATAGAAGCACAATAAAAAAAAAGTTTAGTAATCCCCCCATCCCAAGCAAAGGGGAAAGGTTTTCATCTATTTCGTATGCTATCATTTTGGCGGCATGGCCGAGCGGTAAGGCGGGGGACTGCAAATCCTTTTTCCCCAGTTCAAATCCGGGTGTCGCCTGATCAACAAAAAAACTCGAAATCCCTTATCTTATTTGATTTGCTTTTGCTGATAGAACTCGTTGAATTTTTCACCAGCAAAGGAAAATGGAGGAAAAGAACTCTTGATATTTCCTTGATTCGAAACATCTGCAAGTTTGGTTCTCTCAAGCTAAAGTGCTGTAAATCCTTGCCTCGAGGATTCAAGGAAAGATTCTAAGTGAAAGGGAATTGGTAAATCTTTCTCTTTCTATAAAGGCCCTTCCTAAAGGAGTCTTTAATTCACGGGTCTTGAATTAAATTGGATAGCCTGATGGCTAATCTAATTCGTGGTTGTAAGAAGCTACTTTGTATACAGACTCATAAGGTTCTTCTAAGTGCTAGGGCATTCAATAAAATAAATACCAAATTCGATGGAAAATGGACTTTTCTATATCTATATATCATAAAAACTGAAAAGAAAAAAGAAAGAATTTCTTTTCAATAAACCTGTGTTCCCTCGATTGTTTCACAGAGACAATCGTTAGACATAGACAGACAGTAAGGATTAGATCAAAGATGTATCTTGATTCTATATTTTGATGTCTTTTTTTTTTACTTAATGAAATGAAGCACAAGAAAGAACAGGCCTTATTATTCCTACATCTTAGGAAAATTTCCTTGAGACTTCAAAATGGGTCACTGCGTATTTTACTTGTGCTTAACCTTTTCCGATTCTACTAAAAAAAAAACCGTTCCTATAAGAACTTTTTAGAGGCGGATTTTTTGACCCTTTCATCGGGGTCAGAATCCCTTTTTGACTATGCGCTAGTGATTCCACTATTATTAGTGAACAATAATGGAATAATTCCTTGATAGAAATAGGGGACATAATTTACATGGATATAGTAAGTCTTGCTTGGGCTGCTTTAATGGTAGTTTTTACATTTTCCCTTTCACTCGTAGTATGGGGAAGAAGTGGACTCTAGAGGTATTACTAATTTTGAGTTGAAGAATCAAAGCATATCAATTTTTTTTGTATAGATGATTTTTTTTTTCTTTTTTGATTTGGTTTTTATTTGTTTCCCCTCTTGACTCATCAACGAGAAAAAAAGTTCTGCTATATTATTAATTGGATCCACATCCTCTATGGAAACAACCTATAGATAGGAATTGTCCAAGGAAAGACTATCAAATAAGATCTTACCTTAGGCAAGTCGCATATTATATTGCGTACTAAACTTACCAATTGTTTTCTTATTTTCGAAATTTTATCTATATTATATGCTTTTCTATAGGCTTTATTGACTCATTTCATATTTTATGAGTCACTTCATGCCGAAAGAAAGAGTGAAAATGATGGGTTTTCGGGATCCAAAGAAATTATCAGAGAACCCCTTGGTCAGATGTTAACTGCTCAATCAATTACTTCTTCGGTATGCCCATACTTTTTTTTTTGAAAATAATCCGAGATCTAGCAATGAGAGCCGTAATTTTATTAATTGCTCTTTTCAGTTATTTCAGATTGATTGGAATCAAGACAAATTAAATAGATGAAGTAAAGAAATCGAATTGGGATACTATGTACATTCCATATATCAATACATATATCAAGAACATATAGATTGTAGATTAATCTACATTAAATTAAGCCTTTCTTTTTATACAGTACAACTTGTTAGATTACAATAACAAAAATAGTGAGTATGGTAGAAAGATTCATATATTTCTTTCTACCATACTATCGGATCTCATAGAATACTATAGCGCTGATTCTAGTCTGCTCATTTCGTCATTTAATTTAAGTTAAGACGTGAGACTCTAATCCTTTTGATTTCTTCTATTTCGTCAATCATTGACTAAGAAAATAAATCAAGTTTGATTCCAATCAATCACTTTGACTGACTGTTTTTACGTATATTATAAGTAAAAAAGCAGTAGGAACTAGAATGAAGAGTGCAGTAGCAATAAATGCGAGAATATTTACTTCCATAATCTCATTGTTTTTTATTTGGCAATAACTCGGGATTTAATCCCATAGAGATGATAAATCTTTCGCCTGTAAATTCAATGGGATGAATTACACCTCAATGATATTGAATCAGATCAATATCATGAATAACAATATCGGAGCTATCAAATCAATTCATCGTCGAGAATTGAATAGTATAACATAGGAAGATCTTTTATCCATAACTCGTCAAAAATTGGATTCCGGATCCAACCCTTTTACTTTTCTTTTTTATTTGAATTTATCCTTCTTTTCCATTCTTGTTTTTTTCTATAGCCTAGCACCTTCCTTCTAGAATCATCTGATGATGTATGATTTGAACACTCTTAAGTTTCCATTGGTTACAAAAAAAAAAAAAAACAAACCAAAACAAACAAAAGAAGCGAAATCGAAAAGAAGGAAAGGGATTAAGTACTTTTTTTTTTAACAGAATTTAAGAAAATAAATAAGTGTGATAAAAAATAGATTCTTTCAAACTAGTAATTGAAGTTAGACAAACTCGGAACCCGAAAAGGAAAGAAATACCTTTCATTTTCACTTCAAAGCAAAAAAAGAAAACTAAAAAGAATCCCCGTTGGGAATCAAATTCGACTATTTGTATCCCTTTTCACATTCAATTCAAACGGAGAGATGAATTAATGTATTTTTTATTGGATTTGATTCCGTCGGGACTGACGGGACTCGAACCCGCAGCTTCCGCCTTGACAGGGCGGTGCTCTGACCAATTGAACTACAATCCCAGGGAAATAAAAAAGAAAGAGTAGAGTATAAATATTCTTATGATTGCATTTAAACCAGTTCTATTTAGATTAGAATCGCCGTGTTCTAACAGTTAGAACACGACGCGGGATATGAGATTAATATCCCCCTAAATGGGCGCTTTCTGAGAGCGACATAGTAATCCTTTCGTTTTCGTTATTGAAAAATCGAGTGATAATCAATCATCACTTTAAACAAAATGATAAAAAAAGCCAATCGTTTTTTTTTTCTTCTTTTCCTTACACTTTCTAATTAGTAATTAGAGATCCTGATATGAAATTGGATTGTTAGCAAAATCATAATTTTTGGGAACAAATAAAAATAAATAGAACAGAGCAAATAAAGCGGCAGGGGTATATCAGAAAATTTTACTTTTTTATTCTTTTTTTAAGAAGCCAGAATTTTGGAAGAACAAATGGGATATATCATTTCATGGTGGATCAGCGAATTCTTGGGCCGAGCTGGATTTGAACCAGCGTAGACATATTGCCAACGAATTTACAGTCCGTCCCCATTAACCGCTCGGGCATCGACCCAGGAAGAAGCAAGTCTAGGCTTATTGATAATCCATGATCAACTTCCTTTCGTAGTACCCTACCCCCAGGGGAAGTCGAATCCCCGTTGCCTCCTTGAAAGAGAGATGTCCTGGACCACTAGACGATGGGGGCATATTTGCCCGACTGCCATCATACTCTACTATGCTCATGATAGAGTATGAACAGTTTTTTTGAAATTGTCAATAGAATGTTCTAACTAAACTCGAAAGATCTTTTCATAAATCATTAATTCTAATCACTATTCAAGAAAAAAAATTATTACTATTCTCTTCTCTATTAATTAATATTAATTAATTCTATATTATCTAGAAAATCAAATAATAAAAGAGAATGAATATTTCAATAAAATAAAAAAAGAAATAGAAAGAAAATAGAAGTAATACGAACTGAAGTATAGGATTCTTTCAGGAAGTGATTCAGCTGTTCCGGAAGGCGGATTAAACTCCAGTTTTTTCACTTTCATTCATTGATTCACTCCTTCTTTCTTAAGATGAGAGAGAAATATCTCTATTCCAGAATAAGCCAAGAAATTAACAAACGAGAAATTTTGAAATCTAGGAACTGGGAAAGAGGGATCAAGAAGTTATCGAAATCTTTTCTTTAAGAATTTGTTTGATTCAGGGTACAAGTTGAATTTCTTTATCATATGATTCCATGAAATATCTTGGATCTATGTTCAATTGGTAGGTAATATCAAATCCAATTTTGACCCGATACCACCTTCCTTAATTAAGGATATCCCATTTTTCCTTACTGAATGAGCCACTAGCTATTCTGGGTCTACGTCTACTGCATCTATTTAGCTAAATTATCTATATATATATCATCTATTTCGATAAATTCTATATCTATCTAGAATTTCGATATATAATCTATATATATAGATTATTCTATAGATATAGAAATAGATATATAGATCTTAG
>JAMXBC010000009.1:41217185-41232967 GCA_024138005.1 Lumnitzera racemosa
GAATTTTTCGAGTGAGGGATTAGAGGCTTTAGAGTCATACGCGAGTTAGAGGACTAGTTATCAATAACTCATCATTTACTAAGCCTATTGATCAGACTAAATTTGAATTTATAAGCAATGAAATTGGTGTTTGTCATCCATTTGCCTAAATTCTTGATTGACTAAAATTTTTATAATATTTTTAATATAATATTGCATGTATAATAAATATTGGTATATTATATTTTATTGTGGAATTTTATGCATGTATATGTTTATGTGTAATTTATTATTATTATTATTTTAATTTTGGATAGAGTCTACATTTTATTATTTCTTGTATTCTAGTGTAAACTAGTATACCCATAGCTAAGCTAAATAATGTATAGCTAAAATAAAAAGTTCATTATATATTGGGCATAAATTCTAGGATATTTAGTATTGAAAAATTTCTACGTTATTTAATTGTAAAATATTTAATTACTTTTTTAATCTCCCCTTTTACCATTAGATGTCGTTCATAAGTTCCACCTTTTTTCTCTCATGTGAACAGAATGTGATAAGCTCAAAATTCCCCCTTTCATTTTTTCATGCGAATTTTTCATACGTCTAGTGAACATTCATCCTTTGTAACAGTCATATCTCTTTCTCTCTCTCCATTTCATCTTCTAATCATGTTTTACTTTCCCACTATACCTAATGCTCATACAAAATAAAGCTTCTAATGTCTTTATATTCTGAATCTCATTCATTTGCAAAACACTTTACCTATTCATTATCCTTTCTTAGTCTCATTCTTTTTCTATTTTTTTCTCAAAGCTCACATCGTGCTCTTCCTCTTTCTATAATGGCTCCTAGGAAATCATCTTGTCTTGGTCTCAAGATCAAGAAAGACATAAATAATATGAAAGTCAATTCATATTATCTAGTGGATGAGCCATCAAATTTTGATGTGAATCAAACCCCAAACTAAGAATTTGAAAACCCTGAACCTAAAAAGCCTCAATCTGAAAAGCCTAACCCTAATCTTGAGAAATTTGAGTCATTTGCTCAAGAAAAGGAAAAATTTGATAAGGGTCTAAGTTCATCTAGTGAAGAGTTAGATGAAACTGAAGAAGGGTTAAACGATGAGGAAGAAATAGAAGCAGAAGAATATGCAAGTGAGGAATGAGATAGAAAGTTAAAGGCAATTTTAGAATCACAAGTAGAATTTAATCTAGAATATGAAGCAAAACCAAAAACTATAGTAGCGCAATTTGAGCAAATCAAGGTAGAAAAGGAAAAAGGTAAAGCCTTGAGTTGGCTTTGTCTCATCTTCTAAACAACGTTAGTAAATAGAGATTAGTATCTTTGAGTTTTAATTCTTTCAAAAGAATGGCTTCTATTAAGATGAGTTCCTTAATGTATGAGTTTTATGAGAATCTTGATATGAGTTAGAGGCATTATTAGGTTTCTAAAGTGAATGGGCAGGAAGTAGATATTATAAAGGAGGATATTAAAAAATGTTTTATGATTCCCAAAATGCATAATTATAGGGAATTGATGAAATGGTCAAGAAAACAAGTTTTTGAGGAGCTAAACAAGGGAGAAAGAATCTAGCCAAGGAAGGAGGTAAGTATTTTCAATTTTAGAGTGATTATGCACATATTGCACAAAATGGTGATAAGTTTCATTCTTCCAAAGAAAGGAATTACTATAAGTATTTCCAATAAATATGCAATAACTATACTAGCCATGTTGAGGAAAAAGAAGTTGGATATAGTTAAACAAATTTTGAGGCATGCATTCATGACCAAATGAAGGAGACCTTACAAGAATTTACTGATGAAGTTGTTTGAGTTCAAAAAGGTTAAAATGTCGAAGGTGACAAAGAAAGAGCTACCCATTAGAGTGATAGGTGGAGATCAAATTAATTGCATGGGTATAAAAGTAAGGAACAAGATCTGGTATACTGATGACTGCGTGCTCTAGCAAGCACAAGAAGAATAGACTACCCAGATCATTGTTTGAGGAGGAGTTATTAGGAGTAGTTTTAGAGTCTAATTTAGAACCAAAGGAGAAAGTCAGCAAAAAGAGAAAGGGTAAAGAGATGTTTAGGGGAAAGAATAAGAAGAGTAAGAAAGATTTCGAGATCGGGCTAGGAGGCAAGTTTGAAATAAAGAAGGAAAAAGAATACCTAAATCAAAGTAAGATTCAAAATCTATTCAAAAGCTTGTCTTAATGAATGTCCTAGTGAAACTTCTAAGGATAAGGCAATTACAAGGAACAAAATTGAGCATATGATAGAGACAAGGATGGACTGGCTGTTGACTAATTCAACACCATCTAAATAATCATCCACTGCCAATTTTACACCTAAGAAGTCACTACTAATAACTTAATCATCGTGAAGTCACCACCTCAATTTATTGAGGAACCACAAGTTCTACTAATTGAAATTCAACCTCGTGATTAATCTGATCAACAACCATCTCCTACACCTCTAGAAACTCAATCATCTTCATAAGTCTGACTAGGGTTGTCTATTGAAACTAATCCATTAGGGGAACTACTATAACCCTACAAGTTTTCAATAACAGAAGGCAAAGTTAGATGAAAGGTCTTCGAATAGTCCCTAGAACTAGCTAGACATAATAATAAAACCTTAAGTAAAAGAATTGAACCCTAAATGTTAGACCAAAACCCTAGAGGAAGTAAGACCCTAAGACGCTAAAACCCTAGCTATAACGACCCAACAGTATCGTTGTCGTGATAGGTCGCCGTGTCCCGTATAAAGGTCTATTATCAACCCCCTTGCTGATCATAGGCCTTTCATACGACACACAAGGCTCCTTCCACTCTACGTTACCACTAGGCTCATAGAAAAGTAATATAGAGCAATTTAACTAAAGTTACTTCTATGTTATAAATTAACTAATTGTATGGGCTCATGAGAACCACACCAAAACAATATTACAAACGAATGCAATTCATAATGGAATTGCATAAAATCTAAGTTATGCATAAATATATATAAAGTATCTAAATATCTATAATCTATTACAAAATGTCCTCTTCGCTCTCTGATCGCTCCAACCCATCTCTACCCGAGACTTACCACGGGCATGCCTCGGCCCGGATTGACGAAGAGGTTCTCCTGCACCAACAGAAATCTATAGGGGAGTAAGCTTACGCTTAGTGAGATAAATACCCTCATCAGTACCACACGACAGAAATTTATTAGATGCACAATCATATGAATGCATGAACAAACAGTATGCCATACAACGCATGCAGTGACCTAGGAACTGCATACGACTCAGAATTTTGCCCCCTGAAGTCGGGGTTTGGAGATAATTAACCGACCCAAACCAAAATCCGGGTTCTAGACCTTGGGTTTTATTTCATTTGTACTATCGTGCTCATACCAAAACAAAACTCTACATATATACATATATATATACTTCCTTCACTAAAATCAAACTGTTTCCTTTAAAAATCCCAAGTCTAGCGGTGTGGTGGCCCCCGCAGTCCACAAACACACGCCCTAAGCAGAAGCCACAAGACTCGGCCCCTCGCCGACGGTTGGCGTCTCCTAGCGCCTAGTAAGCCCATTGGCTTAAGACAGAGACTCAATATATATGATGGCATAGCTAGTGCCCAATCCTGCAGGAAAACTCGTATTCCTGTGAGTCCCTTCCCATCTTCTGCGTGAAGCGGCAGTCGGTGTTATCCGTATGCAATATGGGGAATGCATGATTCATTTTGAGTTCTTAATCATATAAGTGATTAACTTGATTTTCAGGGTGATCAACCAATTTCATTCCATACAATTCACAAGTATATATTCATGCAAACAATTCCCAATTATTATATATAATTAACAAGTCATCACACTCATCCATAATTTCATACACATGCATCTCCCATATCCCACAAGCATCCAAATTTATAAATATAAGATTAGGTGCATCTACTTTACAAGCACAATCAAGTAAAGAGTCATCGGGAATTTACTCACTCTGCCATGTGGTTCAATCAAAGTAGTCCGGAGGCAAGTCGTCTCCGAAAACAGTGTCCCCTGGTCATTGAAATAATTTTTATAAGGAATTGAAGCAAACTTAAGAAACTATGTAAATTTTTCTTAAGTTATATTCTTAGCTAGTTCTCGGAATTTTTCCGGTTTTTACCTAAAGTTCAATCGCGTATAACTTTTTCGTTTTAAATCCGATTTTTATGATCTTATAGTCAATCTTCATCGTTTTCGAGTGTACTTTAACGTGGTAAGGTTAGCTTTTCGAAATGAGGTATGCAATTCTGTTCATGGGTCAGAACAGTAGCGTTCCTCATGTGTTGGAGTGTTTTTGGGCCTTGTTTGGTAAATGGGCTTTCGATAGCTTGAGGAATCCTTTGGGCTTGGTCTTTAGATCTTATCCTAAGCTTAAAATACTCCTTGAGATCAGATTTACAATTTTGATTTATATTCCTAAGGCTAACAACCACTTCTTGGGCCCTTTAGTGAGCTTTAAGTTATCAAATGGGCTTGTTTTTTGTTCAACTAAGGTTAATGACTTTGGTGGGCTTATGGGGCCTTAGGTGGATTTATTATGGGCTTCAAAACAACTTCTCTTGGTTCTTTAAGTTGCTGGTCAGATTTTTGTTGAAGGCCCATCTTAGAGTTCTAAGCTTGTTTTGAGAGTTTTAGGCCCGGTTTTGAGTTTTAGGCTTTGTATGCTAATCATACTTGCTTTGGTTAATCCTTTCACTTTGTTCTTTCACTTTTATCATATTTTTAGGCCTCATTTACCCATGTTCCAGATCTGTTCATGTTGGTCCTAAGGGGTCCTTACTTGGTTTTTTAACTTGTTTCATCATTTCCTTAAGTGTAGGTGATAGATTATGCACTTAACTACTTGTGTATAAATCTTAACTTAAGTTCCCTTCCATCAAATGATCCTTTAACTCATGCTCCACATAAAGAAATAAAAGATCTTATACTTCATAAAACCTCCATATCATAGCTCATGCCATACAAGGTTGATTTCTTCATAAAACTTCATGTGATGGATTTTTCCTTAACTTAAGTCTAGTTTTGAGCATGTTTAACTAAATGGAAACAAAATCAACATTCAAATGATCATGGAACCTTCACGTCCAGCATGCTTACCCTTCATCAAAGTTCTCATTTCAAGATTTCCTTAGCTTAAAATCTTCCATTCAAAGCATTAAACAAATGTTCATACAAAACACCAACTTTACATGCTCATATTTCAACTTCATGTAATGGTTTTAGGGTTTGTTTCTTAAAACGAATTTTTGTGCTATAACAACTCAAACCTTACTCATATCTTCAAGAAATCCAAGTCTTCTAACATAAATATTAATCCATACATCACAAGAATCACTTACTCGTCCTTAACGCAAAGTTTGGTGGTTGTGCACTAAGGTTCCTCTTAAGCCTTTAACTTTGCTTCCTCCTTTTTGCTTACCTTTTTGAAACCCGAATTCTTTGGTCTTTTGGAAAGGGGTTTATGAAAGATTCTAATGGTCTTAGATGATCTTAAATGATGAAAGAAAATGGCACATGAACAAAGAAAAAAATGCCGTGAGTTGAAGCTTCAAAATGGAAGAAAATGGATTTTGTGGGGTAAAGTTGTTTCCCCTTTTTATGTTTGTTTTAAAAGAGAGAAAGATGAAGTGAAAGTGAGATTAAAAGTGAGAGAAATGGGGAGGAGTGCAGCCGGTTGGAATGAAGAGAGAAGGGGTGTTTAAATGCCTTGAAAGTATTGTCTTAAAGCTTACAAAAAGTCAACAATTGCAACTCTTGATGATGTAAGCATTAAGGGATGAATAGTGATGTGTAAGAGGAAGTGATTGATGGGTGAATGACAAATGCATGGCCCCCCCTTTCTCCCCTTTTTAGATCTGCCATGTGAAGTCTTTTAATGGCATGGAGTGGTCTTGTCACCTTTATTAAAGTTAAGCTCATGATTTCTTATGAAAATTTGTCCATATGTAGTATAAGTGAAGAGGTGATAAGGAAATTGTCTTATCACTAGATTTTGATAAGTTATAATTGAAAAATGTTCCCAACCAAAATTTGATAATTATCTAAGGTGTTGGTTGACACTTATTTAGGTGAAGGTTTATGCATAAAGAAAGGGAAAACCTTAAAAAATTTTTTTAGGTTTTTCTTTAAAATTGTTTTTGTTTTTGTTTTTTTTTTAAATTGAAAATTTTAAAAAGTTGAATAAAATTTTCAAACTAAATTATGTTAATTTTTTAGGGTTTAAAAAATTCCTTAATGGTTTTAAAGGGTTTTTGGGGTTTTAAGTTTTAGAGTCCATTCTTCAAGTGGGTTTATACAATTAGTTTTTAAATTTGACAGGTTTTTAATTGAAAAATTTTAAATTTTTTTCCTAAATAAAATTTAAATTTTTGGTTTAGTTGTTTTTACGAACTTCGGGAGGTACTCCAAAAAAATTTGGGCCTCTAAAAGTGGGTTTACACCTTCCCCCCTTAAAAATAAGTTTTGTCCTCAAATTTAAAGCTCCCTGGGACTTAAAAAATTGGGGGTTTTTCGTTTACTTCCCCCGTTCCCAAGTACCCTTCCTTTTCAGGGTTTTTCCCAAATAACTTGACATCCTTATTTCCTTTTTCCCAACTTTTAACCTTGCTACAGTGTTTAAAAGGGTTTCCTCATAAGTCGTTTTCCCTTAATTTTGATGGGCCCCTTTTTGTTAATTATCAGGGCGGGTACTATTCCTTCACGCCCGGGAAAACACATTAGTATTCCAGCCAATTTTGGGTGGTAATAAAAAGCGTACGCGGGTTTCCCCTACCGAAAGGGATCTTAAAGGGCCAATGACGGGGTTTAATTTCCCTTGAGTTCTCACTCGATAATGCTTTGATGGACTTACCTTCAAAAAAATGACCCCAACCGAACCCAATTCTCTTTTTAAAAGTCCCCCAACTTTTTGTCTATTTGGGTTCTTTTTTGTTTTTAAGATTCCTTTTCAGCTGCTTCTTGCACCCAAACCGGCCTTTGCTGCCTTTTTTCCTGTCATCCCAGAAAATGGGGATCGGCACCCCTTCCTACAAGCTTCATATTGGCTCTGGGTAGACGAATGGAAAATATTTTATTGAAACTCCCCAACGGAATGAAACCCAATTTCCCTTTTAAACCCATAACACAGGGTCGAAGCATGTCTTCTAAAGTCTGAATTGTTCTCTCGACTGCCTCTGTTTGGGGGGGGATAACCGACTAATTTAAATTGTCCCCCAAAACTTTTTTAAATTCCCCCCAAAAATTTTGACAAAAAACCTTGGATCTCTACGGAAATATTTTAGCAGGCACCCATGCAAACTACTATTCCCCTTTGATTATTGGGCCAATTTTCTGGGAATAATCATTGACGTAGAAAGTTCTATTTTGTGAGTCGATCCCTACACCCATACAGATCAGACTTGCTGCCTTTTGGGAATCCACCACAAAATCCAAATGTTTTGGTCCCTTTCCTTCAGGGGGAAAGGAAAGGTTGCAATAACCCCCGGTCTTTGTCTCAGCCTTAACTTTTGAAATGTCACTTTGAGCCAAAATTTGCTACATCCTGTTTTTCCCTCCCCCAAAAATTTCTTGATCCCGGACTTTGGTCCCCCGGGTGTACAATACCCGGAATAGTGAGTCCCCTTAAAATTTCCTTTTTAATCTTGGAAGCCCCTTCTCTTTTCTCACCCAATAATTTCTCTTTTCTTTTTGGTTAGTTGAGTAAGTGTTTAGCAATCTTTGAAAAATCCTTCACAAATTTCCGATAATATCCAAAAAACCAAAAAAACTTCGCCCCTCTGTAACATTTCAGTCTTTTCCAATCAGTGAAGCTCTTATTTTTTCTAGTCCCCCTTTTACCCTTCTCTCGAAATAACATGTCCCAAAAAAGATTCTCCCTAAAAAAATACACTTGGATAATTGGGGCGTATACTTGTGTTCTCTTAAGGGTTTTGCAACCCCAACCCTCAAGTGTTCTTGATGTTGTTCTGGGTTACGAATATAAAATGTCGTCAATGAACAAAATTTAACGCATTTGCCCAGATATGCTCTAAAACACTCGTTCATAAAATCCATGAATACTGCGGTGCATTAGCAACCCAAAAATGGCATCACTAAAAACTCATATGTCCATACCTTGTCCAAATGCGTCTAGGCACATCCTCTGTTTGATCCTAAATTTGGTGAAAAACCCGATCTTAGATCAATACGGGAAAACACTTTTTGCACCCTGAATTGATCAAACGATCGTCATACGGGCAAAGGATATTTGTTCTTCAAGTGACTGGGTTCAACTCCTTGTATCGATACAGAGTCTAAGAGAACTATCCTATTTTTTGACAAACAAGACAGGTGCTCCCCAAGGCGAGACACTTGGTCTAAGTACCCTTGGGTAAAACAACTCCTAAAGTTGCCTTTTATTTTTTTAACTCTATTGGGCCACCTGTATGGGGCCTTAGAAATCGTTCGGTCCCAGCCATTAAATCAAGGGCGAAATCAATCTCTCTTAGGTGGTAACCCCGGGTAGTTTTCTTCGGGAACACATCAGGGAAAACCCGTTCACTACTTGGGTACACTATCCTTAAATTTTTTTGATTTAACCTCAATTAGTTATCCAATTTGTTTCCATCGTTAACTCGAAAGAGCTTTGTTCATGTTTCCCCACTACCCCTAGACCTGCTTTAAAATTTCCCCCTTAGACCTTTTTAAATCTCTAAATACACTTTCTTTTTTTCAATCAATTGAGCTCCACATGACGTCTCCAGTTCAACCCCTAATCATTTTTCATACTTTCCCGATCAAGAACATAAGATCTGTTACTTTTGTAGCCTTGTATGTTTTAAAGAGCATTTCTTCACCATTTCCTTTTTAGTAACTACACTTTCCCGTAGGATCCATACTGAAACTTGATTCGGTGCGGACAGGGAATTTAATTCTTTTTACCGCTTTAGGGAAATGAAAAAATGAGTCGCTCTGGGTGTAAAAAAGGGGTATATAAATGCCTTTTTTGTCAACATTCCCTGAAACGAATTTAAAAGGGTTTAGTTTTCATAAGGGATAATTAATTGGCTCTAAAAATTTTTGTTACTAAGTTTTAAAACTTTTAGTCTTTTCATACTAAAAAATTACTTTTATCATCCGACTCAAAAGTAAAAAAAAAAAAAATTCCCCTAAAATACCTGTAATTAAAATCTGTACTCACATTTCCACCTCTTCATAGTTTTGATCTCCTCCCGGCCTCCTCATATTCCCCCCTCCTTCCAAGTTTAAAACCTTCCGGGATTTACACTCCAGGTCTTGCCCATTTCCTCTAACAACTTCCCCATCCCAGGGCGTCCTGCGGGCCCGCATAGTGGCATTCTACACAGGACAGTTGTTAGCAAAAAGTCCTTTTTGTTTTCGATGAAAAAAAGTAGTGGTATTCCTCTTGGGACAAGTTTCTAAACCCCGTGGTTTCCACTCTACAAAAAAACACTTTTTTTGATGTTTCACTTCACGTGGAAAATGGTTCCCTCTACACTTCCAAAAAATTTACCTTTTTTTCCCTTTTTCTTCTGGACATCTTATGGGGTCTTAGGGTTTTCCTCACCTTGAACTTACTTCCCGTCCTTCGAATGGTCTCTTTTCCAAAAACATAACTTTGGCTTTAACATTTCTTCTCCTTTTCTTTTTGCGGTTTTTCCCTACTTTTGGCCTTTTTAAAAAAGCTTCATTGAAGGTCCTTGGTTGAAAACTCCAAAACTTCCTTTTTAAAATCGGGGTTAGCCCTACAAAAATTTGTTTCTTCATCCAATCACGCATTAATTCAGGTGGACAAATTGGGGTAAGCGATGAAAAACCCTTTAAACGCCAATGTGCTTTCCCCTTCTGATCCCAAACAAATCACACTATACTTTACCCCCAAGCCCCGGGAAAAGTGCCTCAAAAAATTCCCCTCGAAAATCCCCCATGTAATGGGTTTTGGTAAAAATTTCCTCTCTTGGTTTTTCCCCCCCAATTCCTGTCTCATCGGAGCAGAAAGTGCCCTAAGTCATTCTCAAGTGATGCGGCCCTCAAAAGCCTCAAAAAAATCTTCAACTTGAACCCGCCAAACCCCCTCATCGGGGCCGGGTTGTATTCCATCAAAATATCTATTGCACTCAGAAATTTTGGCAAATTCCCCGGTGGGCGAGGCTCAGATGAAGGGTAAGGGTCTCTTGCAACCCACCGGGGGTGGTGGGGGGCGGTGGTGCTGCTGCTGCAAACTGGCCCCCCATATCCATAGGTGGTGGGACAGGCATATGAGGACTTGCCCTTGGTGCGGGGCGGAAGTTTTGGTTCCTCTCCAAAAAGGGCCCTTTAAAAAAGGTTATTTGTTTTTTAGGCCATAAGATCTCTTCAGTCCTATCATTGGCAATTTTGTTCTAGGGGTTTCCCGTGGGGCTCTCCCCCTAGGGGGTCGTCTCCCCCCGCCTAGGGGTTTTTTTTGCTGAAAATGTTTTTAGGTTAGGGTTTAACTTAATTCAATCATAATCCATTCAATAAATCAAATTTTTTTCACTTTAAAACCCCTATCACTTGATTCAATTATCCATTTTAAGACATTCCCCTTTAATTTTATCACCGAGATAAAATCAAGTAAAAAAAAAACCATAAAAGTCCTTTTATTAATTTCCAAAATACATAAAGTCTAGATATAGTTCCTTCCGAAGTTATACATGTTTCCCACAATTACTGGAATTTAAAATTTGTACAACCATAATTTTAAAATTCCACAACACAATCAGACAACTTCACTATACAAAACATAACACAAATAATAAAAAATTGGAAACACTCCGGGGTTCAAGTCTCCTTGACTAATCAGCCTCTGAAGGCTCGGCTTCATCATCATCTAACCAGCCTCTTTTTCGAAACCTCCTTCTGGGGAAAAAGGGGGTTTATATTCCTTATTTGGTCTGAGTGATAACCTTGGGGGGAAGTACCCGGGTACAGCTCATGGGGTAATAGAAGTTCCCGTGGCTCCCCCCGAGTGGACTACTACCGGGACCCTTTTGGAAAAAGAGGGATATGTTTTGTCCTTTCAAACTCAGGGGCCCCAGGGTGGATATCAACGGGGTCTTGCTTACAAAGGAAAATAAACATTGGAGGGGTTTTCTGGGGGAGGTATTCCTTTTGTTCATTTCCATTTGACCACTCGGGGTGATCATCTTAGGTCACGCACTAAGGCATACCCCTACCCATTGACGCCAGTGCTGGAAGCTTTGGGGGAGTCATCCTTGGGCCACTTGCACCAAGAATATTTTCTCGCTTCAATACCAGCCCTTTTTTCCCTTTCCAAATGTAGGTTAAATCTTCATCGGGCAAAAAAGGGCCCGGTCTCGATTATGATGTCCCCGTAGCGTGCCTCTAAAAAAGGCTAGTCCGCCCTCCAGGGGGGCCATACGTCTCTTTGCCTACAGGTCTTTCCCCACTAGGGCCATATCTTCGCATAGGACCCAACCTTTGCATACTCAAAGGGTTTCTCCTTCTTTCACATTAAAAGCCGAGGTTTTTGACAATTTCCCATTTGCATTATCCCGATCAAACCTACAGGTTTGTTAAAGATTAACTTTTTTAGGAAAGTTTTATCGTTTTTTGATAGTTAAAAATCCAACCCGGTTTTTACCCCCCTCTTGCCCTTGGAAAGGGGGTTCCTAGCGCTAGGGCCATTTTCATACTTTAAAATTAATTTAAACCTAATGCTCTGTTCCCCCTTAAACCTATAACGACCCAACAGTATCGTTGTCGTATAGGCGCCGTGTCCCCCTATAAAGGGCTTTATCAACCCCCTGCTGATCATGGCCTTTATACACACACAAGCTCCCCTTTCCCCTCTACGTTTCCACTAGGTCATAGAAAAGTAAATAGAGAATTTAAATAAATTACTTCTATTTAAAATTTAAAAATTTTATGGGCTCATAGAACCACCCAAAAACAATATTACAAAAAAGAATGCAATTTTATATGGGGAAATTTCATAAAAACTAAGTTTGCATAAATATATATAAAGTTCTAAAAATCTAAATTTTTTAAAAATGTCCCCCCTTCGCTCTCTGATCGCTCCAACCCATCCCTTTCCCGAGATTCCACGGGCAGCCTCGGCCCGGGTGACGAAGAGGGTTTTTCCCCCCAAAAGAAATCTATAGGGGGGTAAGCTTACCTTTGTGAGATAAATCCCCCATCAGTACCCCACGACAGAAATTTTTTAGAGACAATCTTTAATGCATGAACAAACGTAGCCCTACAACCATTCAGTGACCAGGAAATGCAACGACTCAGAATTTTGCCCCCTGAAATCGGGGTTTGGGGAAATTAAAAGACCCAAACCAAACCCCCGGGTTTAACCTTGGGGTTTTTTTTATTTTTACTACGTGCTCATACCCAAAAAAAAACTCTACATATAACATATATAATACTTCCTTCCTAAAATCAACTTTTCCTTTAAAAATCCCCCAATTAGCGGGGGGTGGGCCCCCCAGTCCACAAAAACACGCCCAAGCAAAGCCACAAGACTCGGGGCCCCCGCCGACGGGGGGCTTCCTAGGCCCAGTAAGCCTTGGCTTTAAAACAGAGACCAAAATATATGATGGCATGCTAGGCCCAATCCTGCAGAAACTCGATTCCCGTAGTCCCTTTTCCCCTCTTCTGCGGGAAACGGCAGTGGGGTTATCCGTATCAATATGGGAAACATGATTCATTTTTAGTTTTTAATCAATAATGATTAACTTGATTTTCAGGGTGATCAACCCAAATTTTATTCCATACAATTTTACAAGTAATATTTATGCAAAAAATTCCCAAATTTTTATATAATTAACAAATCATCACCCTCATCCATAATTTCATACACATGCATCTCCCCTATCCCCAAGCATCCAAAAATTTAAAAAATAAGATTGGGGCATCTACTTTACAAGCACAAACAATAAAGAGTCACGGGGAAATTTTCTCACTCTGCCATGTGGTTCAATCAAAGTAGTCCCGGGGGCAATCGTCTCCGAAAACATGTCCCCTGGTCATTGAAATAATTTTATAAGGAAATTTAAGCAAACTTAAGAAACTAGAAATTTTTCTTAAATTAATCTTTGCTAGTTCTCGGAAAATTTTTTCCGGGTTTTTAAACCCAAATTCAATCGCGTATAACTTTTTCGTTTTAAATCCGTTTTTATGATCTTATAGGCAATCTTCATCGTTTTGAGTGTACTTTAACGGGTAAAGGTTAATTTCGAAAAGAGGATGCAATTCTGTTCTGGTCAGAACAGTAGGTTCCTCATGGTTGGAGTGTTTTTGGGGTTGTTTGGGAAATGGCTTCATGCTTTGGGGAAACCCTTTGGCTTGGCTTTTGATCTTTTCTAAGCTTAAAAAACTCCTTGAGATCAGATTTACAATTTTTATTTTTATTCCTAAGGCTAAAAACCCCTTTTTGGGGCCCTTTTGTGACTTTAAATTATCAAATGGCTTTTTTTTGTTTAAATAAGGTTATGACTTTGGTGGGGTTTTTGGGGCCTTAGGTGGATTTATTATGGCTTCAAAACAAAAATTCCTTGGTTCTTTAAGTTGTGGTCAATTTTGTTGAAAGGGCCCACTTAGAGTTTTAAGCTGTTTTTGAGAGTTTTTGGCCCGGTTTTGAGTTTTAGGGTTTGATGTAATCAACTTCTTTGGGGTTTAATCCTTTCACTTTGTTCTTTCAATTTTTCATATTTTTTCCTCTTTTTCCCATGTTCCAGATCTGTTTTATGTTGGGCCCCAAGGGGTCCTTACTTGGTTTTTTTAATTGTTTCATTTATTTCCTTAAGTGTAGGGGTAGATTATGCATTAACTACTTGTGTATAAATCTTAACTTAATTTCCCCTTCATCAAAAACCTTTTTAAATCATGCTCCACATAAAGAAATAAAAGATCTTATACTTCATAAAACCTCCATATATAGCTCATGCCATACAAGGTTGATTTTTTCATAAAACTTTATGGATGGGTTTTTTCCCTTTCTTAAGTCTAGTTTTGGCAGTTTAACTAAATGGAAACAAAAATCAATTTAAATGTCATGGAAACCCTTTCCCTCCCCATGCTTTCCTTCACAAAGTTCTCATTTCAAATTTTTCCTTTCTTAAAATCTTCCATTTAAAGCATTAAAAAAAGTTTAAAAACAAACACCAACTTTACTGCTCATATTTTAACTTCAGTATGGGTTTTTGGGTTTGTTTTTAAAAGAATTTTTGTGCTATAAAAACTCAAACCTTACCCCTTTTTCAAGAAATCCAAGTCTTCAACATAAAATTAAACCATACTCACAAGAATCACTTTTCGTCCTTTAAAGCAAAGTTGGTGGGGTGCACTAAGGTTCCTCTTAAGCCTTTAACTTGCTTCCCCCTTTTTTCTTACCTTTTGAAACCCAATTCTTTGGTCTTTTGGAAAGGGGGTTTTTGAAAATTTTAATGGTCTTTTGATGATCTTAAATGGAAAGAAAAAAGGCACTGAACAAAGAAAAAAAGCCGGATTGAAGTTCAAAATGGAAGAAAAAGGATTTTTTGGGGGGGAAAATTTTTCCCCCTTTTTTTTGTTTTAAAAGAGAAAAGATGAAGTG
Organism: Lumnitzera racemosa; assembly: GCA_024138005.1. Taxonomy (NCBI): domain Eukaryota; kingdom Viridiplantae; phylum Streptophyta; class Magnoliopsida; order Myrtales; family Combretaceae; genus Lumnitzera; species Lumnitzera racemosa. The sequence goes on from JAMXBC010000009.1 coordinate 41,231,795, forward strand.
AAAGTGAATTAAAAGTGAGAGAAATGGGGAGGAGTGCACCGGGGTTTGGGTGAAGAGAGAAGGGTGTTTAAAAGCCCTTTAAAATATTGTCTTAAAACTTACAAAAAGTCAACAATTGCAACTCTTGATGATGTAAGCATTAAAGGGGGGAATGTGATGTGTAAGAGGGAAATGATTGATGGGTAAAACAAAAGCATGGCCCCCCCCCTTCTCCCCTTTTTTGATCTGCCATGTGAAAATCTTTTTTTGGGATGGAGGGTCTTGCACCTTTTATTAAAGTTAAGCTCATGATTTCTTATAAAATTTTTCCTATGTAGTATAAATGAAGAGGTGAAAGGAAAATTGTCTATCACTAGATTTTGATAATTATCAATTGATAAATATTCCAATCTCAATTGATAAATTATCTAAGGTGATTGGTTGATTTCTTATTAAAGGGGTTTGGCTTATGCATGAAGAAAAGGGGATTGCTAAGAAAATTGTTTTAGGATTTTCATTTCATTATTTTGTGATTTAATTTTATTTTGTAGAATTGTGAAATTTATAAATTGAATAAAATTTTTCAAACTAAATTATCGATTAATTATTTTTGGTTAAAAATTTCCTTTTGGTCTTAAAGGGTTTTTGGGTTTTTTAAATAGCTTTAGATCGCAGTCTTCAAGCTCGGGTTTATCGACAAAAAGCTTTTTAATTGCAATTGGCTTTTTTAATTGTAAAAATTTTTAATTTTTTCCTAAATATAAACTTAAGTTTTTTTGGGTTTTGTTGATCTTTACGAACGTTCGGGAGGTACTCCTAAACAAGTCTTAGGCCTACTAAAAATAGGGTTTACACTAGCTATACAAGTAAAACCTTAGAAACCTTAATACTCAATAAACCCTACAATGGTAACAAAATCCTAAAAAGATTGCTAAGTCTTAATTGATTGACCAATTCCTTAACATGACAATTAAACCCTAATCGTAAGGTTAAATCAATCATTAAAAGTAATTGAACTTGCTAATCACCTAAAACCTTAAATTCCATGCTCATATACAAATCAAACGACAATAAAGAGACGTCAAACCCTAAGGAAACTATAGGTATATGTGTAGAATACTTAGAATAATTAAAGTGTAGTATTAAAACCCAGTAAAACCCTATACACTAATTACACTTAACTCCTAATTATGC
>JAMXBC010000009.1:41233067-41261485 GCA_024138005.1 Lumnitzera racemosa
AAAATTTAAAACACAAAAATTACAAGGAAAATATTGAAAAGCACTTTAAAAACCCTGTGGAGATAATAAGCACAAACAAGATGAGAATTGAAGTTTAATGTAGTAACACTACATGCAAACCCAAAATTAAAATAAAAGGGATGCCAATACAATATTATATATATATATATTTGGTTTAAGTGTAGATGCAAAAATGATTGAAAAAAGATTGACAATCAAATGAATCCCTAAATATGCTGCTTAAACGTCCTTAATAAAAGTACAGAGAAGTTTAGAGAAATAAGTACAAGATGAAGCTACAAGAATCCTATTAAATAGATAATTAATAAAATGTTAAAAAAGGAAGGTGAAATAAGATGAAACACTAGCAAGGGTATGAATAAATTGAATTGATCCAATTTAAAATGGATAAAATGAAGTAAACAGATGATACAAAATGATTTAGGAGGAGAAACTGTTTAAAAAACCCTATAAAAAAAATCAAAAATTTATGTCTATTGATACCATAAACTACACACCACATCAAAAAATTTGGAAGATAATTGTTTAAATTCTTTGTAATAATTGGTACTCGGACATTCACTTAATTTTATGAAATTTTGTTTAAGCTATTTTCCTATTTAAGTAGCGTGAAGATTCGTTATGTATAGATCAATATACTTTTTGCAAGCTATACATGACATCAGCATTTGCTAGTTGTTCTAGTTTAGATGGTAGTGCTTTTCATTATGATGCTTTATAACAGGGAAAAAAAAAAGAGTCATCGTTTGTCCTTCCCCAATAGCATTCTTGTTCTTTCTGTACCTTGAGCTTTAACACATAGCATACCTTCCCTTGTTTAGAGAAAAATTTTTTCCCTTACAATAGTAAATGATTTTATTTAGGGGTTACATGGACATATTGGATGCAAACCGAACACTATGTTTTTTTTCCCTAGGCCACTTTCATTCCAATACATCCAAAACCTTTTTCATGTAACTCCCAAAGTTTATTTGAAATGAAAATTTGGGAAACCAATTCCTTTCTAATGATTGTCAATAATTTCTTAGAAAAAAGGGCATAGTGTACCAAATAACTACTACCTACACCCATAACAAAATGGTGTGGTAGTAAGAAAACATAGACATTTAATGACGCCATACGTGCTATCTATATCCATCTTAATTTACCCAAATAATTTTGGGGATAGTATATTCTTGCAACCACTTCTTTAATTAATAAAATTCCATGTAAAAACTTAATTGGCAATCTCCTTACAAAGTATTATTTCATAAAACCCCATCATATTGAAAACCATTGGTTTCTCATGTTATACTGTTATTGTTGACAAATTTTGATATAAATTTAATGTTAGAGGGCATAGATGTGTAGATTTAGGATACCTACATAATCAAAAGAGATCTAAGCTCTATGATTTTAATAATGAAGTCATACTTGTTAGTTGCGATGTCAAATTTATTTAGCATGAGTTTCCCTTTTGGAAATCATCTTACTATAGAAAATGAAAGGTTTTCATTGTTATTGTTTCCTTTTGTTCACGTCTCTTCTAATTGAATTGATGTTTTACAGAATCATCCTTCTTGTGTTGGTTCTAGTTCACAAGCACTTGATATAGATTCCATTCTTCTTCTTTAGTACACGTTTGCACTTCACAAAGAATTAAGACCTCCTATTTGGCTTACTAATTACGCGCATAATGTTCCATTGAGTTCATCGTTTGTTGCATCAGTTAAAAAAATTCCATATCTCATGACCAAATACTAAATCATTTTCCTAAGGAGTATGATGCTTCTCTAGCTAATGTCTTAACTACTCCTGAACCACAAAATTATCGTGAGGCTAAAGATGATCTTAGATAAATTGAAGTAATAAATAATGAGTTAACTCTTGAAGCTAATCAAACATGGACACTAGTTGAATTACCACTAGGCAAGAAAGTTATGGGATGCGAATGGGAATATAAGATTCTATAGAAAAGTATAAAGCAAGCCTTGTAGCTAAGAGATACAATCAAGTACAAGGGATTGATTATGTGCATACTTTTTCCTTCATAGCCAAATTGATCACTGTTCGATTGTTATTGGCTTTGGTTGCTATAATTCATGGCAAATGCATCAACTTATTGTAAACAATGCATTTTTGCATAGGTATTTAGAGGAAGATACGTACGTGGATCTACCGAAGTATTATTTAGTTTCTTCACTGGGTAAAGTGTGTAAATTGGTACAATTTTTGTATGGTTTAAGGTATGCCTCACATTAATGGAATAAAGAGTTTATATGTTTTATTACTTCGCTTAGGCTTACACGATCCAAGAATGATTGCTCTCTATTTGTAAGAACTTTAGGTGATGAATTTCTAGCTATACTTATGTGCATCGATCATGTTTTGGCAACTAGAAATTCGTTAGAAGCTATTGCTACTATTAAAGCTACTATAGATAAGGCCTTTACGATTAAAAACATAGGAAAAGTGAGGTTCTTTTTGGTTCTTGAGTTTTGTCGCATAAAAGGAAGGTTTTATGATTCATCAATGTAAATATTCACTTGACATCTTACAAAGTGTTATGTTCATTACTACAAAACTAGTAATGATTCAATTTCCACAACATAGATTAGATCATAATTCTAGTAATCTCTTATCTAATCCATCATGTTATAGGCATAGTATAGGGTACCTCCTTTATCTTACTATTACATGGCCAAACATTGGTTTTACGGTCTACAATTAAGTCAATTTGTTGGCAAACCTCGCACTACACACTATCAAGTTACCTTACATGTTTTGTAGTACTTAAGAGGGTCTTTCTATTGTGGTTTTTTTATTCTGCTTATTCATCATTGGCTCTTTTAAGGTACTTAGATGCAAACTAGGGAGCTAGTATTGTTGATAAAAAGATCCTTGATTAGTTATTGCATGTCTCTTGCATCTTCCTCAATTTCATGGAAAACAAAGGAACAAAGTATTACATTAGCAACAAAGGAATTGTGTTGGTTGTCTTATTTGCTACATGATTTTCATCTCTAAGTCAAGCTTCAAATGCTTCTTTATATAGATAACAAGGATGTTAAACAGGTTGGTGATCACCCTTATTTTCACACTCATATAAATCATATATCTATTGGTGTCCATTTTACAAGAGACCATCAACAATGATTTTCAAATTGTTGCACATGTGGACTCGAAACATTAATTTGTTGATCTTTTGACAAAAGCATATAAGAATCAAGCTACTCGGCCTATAACCCATATTTGAGCTAGGGGACTAGAAGGTTTAATGTAGGAAATCTTCTTGCTCTAGTCAACCCTTACTGAGGCCAAGCTACTCCTTGTTGCCATCTAACTCCATATGTTGAGTAGAGTAACAACATATCTCTTGGAAATCATCTGCTGATCATACGAAATCTTTGTTGGTAGGTCCACCATTCCTTTCACTCCTAATCGGCATGTCCAAACCTAAGCCCTACTACCCACTTACCCCTCCCCTCCTCACTCTCCTTCCCTAGCTCATCAACATTTGTGTTGAGATGATGAGAGACCTCGCACTTGTCAGATAGGGATCAAGGATCGATCATGTGCTCTTGAACCTGAAGGCTAGCTTAAATGGTTCATTGAGCTATTTGAGGTAAGTTAAGCAATGAGGAGCAATGCTTACCCCAATCTTACTTACTAAGCTACTTCTCTATCCATACCATCTAAGGAACTACTAAGGTGATCAGTCAACATACCAAGCCAACTCCTCCACAACATACCAGTCTAAGCACCAAATCAGGATATAGCTAACCTTATAGTGCTAAAGCTAAACTAACAATTGTTAGGAGCCAACCATCTGAGGCTGACCTGAATGTGAGTCATCCTTGAGCCAACCCATGTCCAATCCCAACAATCATAGTTGCTGAACTGTCACTGTCAACTAGACCTAATCAAGGCCTACCCCTACTTAGCTAGTAGAATTATTGGGACCATAGAATGAGCAAAATTGGGTACACATCGTCCTTTCTAACTCTGTACTGTCCTTTCTGATAAAGGATATTCATTTGGCATGATTACATTGATACCCTTGTAAATTATTTACCTTTTCCTAGCTTATAAAATCCTTTCTTATAATTTCCTGTAACCTAGGATTTACACTAATTAGGTATTTTAAATACTTGCAAATTGTAGTAGCTACAATGATCAATATATTGAAAATATACTGAAATTTCTCACTTTTTCGAGATAAGTATCTTTTTTACTTGCTCTTGAGCTACTCTTATTTAACCCGTTGAGAGTGGACTAGTTGCAAGTGACCTCCGGCCATACTTGTGCGTCATATGAAGTGTGACTCAAGCTCGTATGAGGCATTAGTGCATTATATCAATCGTTGATGCATGAGGACCCTTACTCATCCTTCAACTATCATTTACTTTTCGAGTCATTTTATGGCTCGAACTTACCCCCTTTGGTTAAGTGCAATATTGGGCTTGTGTGTTCATCTACGAGTCTATATCATCTTGATATTAGAGCTTGGTCACGTTTGAAGGTGGATTTTGTTACTGTGTTTTTTGAGTGGTTTGTTACTACCCTTGTATGATAGAGATCATATTGTCAACATTAGAGTTTCATAGTTGAGAAGTGTTCCATACTCTATTTTCCCTTATTTCTAATATGTAAAAATAATGTGGTTGACTGTTTGTTTGTTGTGTAATTGTCGTAGTGTTGGAAGTATTGGTTATTGACCCATTGTTGTTATTTTATGGAAAGAACTTCAAGTAGTTTTATTGGACATTAATTTTATGGAGTAATCATCAATGTTAGATTCAAGTGTTTAAGGAACTTTGGGAAACCCCAAAAGTGGTAGTTGACATGGCTAAAAGCAAGAAGAAAGCTTCACACCTCAATCAGTGGGTGACTACTTGGATAAGCTTACCAACTTGGTAACTAGTTTGGGGATTATTATCCAAGAAGATATGCAATGAACTAGAAATAACCCACTAGAGAACGTGAGTAGTAAAAGTAAGGCAATGGTTAGTTTAGCTTAGTTAATGCCCCAACTTTTACCAGTTCTTTTTAAAAAATGCAAAAAAAATTTTTTTTTTAAAAAAAAATTTTTTTTTGGGTCCCCCCCCTTTTTTAAAAATTTTTTTAAAAAAAAATTTTTTAAAAAAATTTTTTAATTTAAAGGGGGAATTTTTTCCGGGTTTTTTTTTTTTTTTAAAAACCCTTTTTGGGGAAATTTTTAAAAAAATTTTTTAAAATTTAAGGGGTTTTAACCTTTTTTTTTTTTTTTAAAAAAAAAAATTTTTTTTTTCCCTTTTTTTTTTGGGGGAAAATTTTTTTAAAATTTTTTAAAAAAAAGGGGGTTTTTTTTTTAAAAAAAATTTTTTAAAAAAAATTTTTGGAAAAAACCCCAAAAAAGGACATTTTAAAAAAAAAAACCCCCCCAAAAAAGGGGGTTTCCCTTTAAAAAAACCCCAAAAAAATTTTGGGGGTTTTTTAAAAAAAAAAAAAAAAAAAAAATTTGGAAAAAATTTTAAAGTAAAAAAAAAAAAAAATTTTTTAAAAAACCCCAAATTTTTTTAAAAAAGGGGGTTTAAAAAACGGGGAAAGGGGGGGGAAAAAAATTTTAAAAAAAAAAAGGGGGGAAAAAAGGAAAGGCAAAAGTTTTAAAAAAAAAAAAAACTTTTTAAAGGGAAAAAAAAAAAAAATTTTAAAAAAAAATTTAAAGGGGGGAAAAAAAAGGGGTTTTTTTTAAAAAAAAAAACCCTAAAAATTTTTTTTAAAAAAAATTTAAACAAAAAAAAAAAATTTGGGAAAAGGGGGGGGGTTTTAAAAAAATTTTTTAAAAAAAAATTTTTTTAATTTTAAATTTTTTAAAAACCAAAAAAAAGGGAAAAAAAGGGGGGGGTTTTTTTTTAAAAAAAAAGGGGGGAAAAAAAAAAAAAACAAACGAATTTAATTCCCCAACCCCGGGGAACCCCAAACCCCCTTTTTTTTAAATTTTCCCCCCAAAATTTTTAAAAAAAATTTCAAAAAAAAAATTTTTTTTTTTTTTAAAAAAAGAAAAAAAACCTTTAAAACCCCCCCCCAAAATTTTTAAAAGGGGGGTTTTTTTTTTTAAGGGGGGGGCCCCCTTTTTAAAAATTTTCCCCTTTTTTTTTTTTTCCCCCTTTTAAAAAAAATTTTTTGGTTTTTTTTTTTTAAAAAATTTGGGGAAAAAAAAAACCCTTTGTTTTTGGAAAAGAATCAAAAAAAAAATTTTTTTTTTTTGGGGAAAAAATTTTTTCCTTTAAAACCCAAATTTTTTAAAAATTAATTTTTTTTAAAAAAAAATTTTTTTTTAAAAAAAAAAATTTTAAATTTTTGTTTTTAACCCTTTTAATTTTAATTTTTTTTTTTTTTTAAAAATTTTCCCCCCTTTTTTTTTTTTTTTTTCCCCCCCCCCCCCCCCTTTTTTTGGGTTTTTCCCCCCCAAAAAAAATTTTTTAAAAAGAAGAAAATTTTTTTTAAAAACCCCTGAACCCAAAAAAATTTAATTTTTTTTTGGGGAAAAAATTTATTTTTTAAAAAAAACCCCTTTTAAAAAAACCCCAAAAAAAAAAAGGGTATAAAGAAAAAAAAAAAAATTTTTTTTTTTTTTAAAAAAGGTTTTTTGGGTTTTTTTAAAAAAAAAAAAATTTTTTTTTTAAAAAAAAAAAACCCCCAAATTTTAAAAAAAAAAATTTTTTTTTTTTAATTTTTTTTAAAAAATTTAAATTGAAAAGGAAAAAAAAAAAAAAAAACCCCCTTTGGGGGTTAATTAAAAACCTTTTTTTTAAAAAGGATAAAAATTTTTAAAAAAAAAAAAAAAATTTTTTTTTAAAAAAAAAAGGGTTTTTTTTTTTTGGGGGGAGTTTTTTTTAAAAAAAAATTTTCCCCCCCCCCCCCCCCCAAAAAAAAATTTTTTCTTTTACCGGGTTTAAAAAATTTTTGGGGGTTTTTTTTTTCCCCAAAAAAAATTTAAAAAAAAAACCCCTTTTCCTTTTTAAAAAAAATTTGGGGGGCCAAAATCAATTTTTTTTGAAATTTTAAAAAAAAAAAATTTTTTAATTTTTGGGAAAAAAAGTTTTCCAATTTAAACCCCTTATTTTTAAAAATTTTTTAAAAACCCGGGGGGGGTTTTTTTTTTCCAAAAAAATTTTTAAAAAAAGGGAAAAATTTTTAAATTTCAAAAAAATTTTTTTAAAAAAAAAAATTTTTAGAAATATGGGATAAACTGCTCTTACCTCAAGTTTGGGTTTCAAATACTTTTTCCTCTTTCAAGTACTCAAGCCAAGCCCACGATAAGACGAAAGGTAACTACTTAGAAAAGCAAAGGTATGAAGAACAAATTATCATGTGATAAAGGTATGTCTCCTATTAATCTACCAAAATATGCTACCATGGTACATGGCAAAAAAGTTGCCTTAAAAAAAATCATAAAAGCTCTTTTTCGGAACATACATGATTTAGTCGATGTTCATTCCATTAAAAGATTACATAAGCTTACTATATTGCACAAATTACACTTTATTATGGTTGCTTAACCATGACTTCAGTTGATAAATTGGAAAAGAGTACTAAATATATTAAATTTAAAAACTTCTATGCTAGCATTAATTGAAAATCTAGAGTTTTTAAAGAGATAGCATTCAATGCACCATTAAAATTGATAATGAACAATTGCTTAATTTAAAATGCATACTAGTTCACCCTTCCTTTTTCATGTCATTGTAGTTTATGCTAAATGTTTGTAAGATTCTTAGGAAAAATCTTTAGGAAGATTTAGCTAACATACATGAAGTCACCAATAGACCTTGGATGGTTATTGGTAACTTCAATACTATGTTATCCCCATATGAAAGGACAAGGGGTAAATCTAACACAACTAATTCTATGCTTGATTTCCAAGAGATACTATTGAATTGCAATTTATCTAATGTTGGATTTATTGGTAATCCATTTACTTAGAACGATAAGAAAACTTTTGTTAGATTAGATAAGGCTTTGATAAACACAAAGTGGATTGCCAAGTTTGATTCAACTACTATCTCCTACCTTACTAATGCTTGTTTTAATCACTGTCCCCTACTAGTGGAGGTCATCAGGAAGATTGATGGTCATCATTCAAAATTTCACTTTCAAAACATGTGGGCTTACCATCAATCTTTCCAAAATGTACTTGAATCTTCTTGGAATGAAGAATATAATTTTCATGGGTTACATAAATTTCAACTAAAGTTGAATAGGCTAAAAACCACCTTGTAGAATTGGAATAAAATAGAATATAAGAATATTTATAAGAATGTAAGAAAGTTGAAAAAAAGGGTTAATGAGTTGGAAATGATTTATGGAAGTGATAATAGTACAGATAATTACCTAAAGCTTTAAAAAGCTAAAATAGACCTTTTACATCTTATTGAACAAGAAAAAACCTTTTGGCAACAAAGACAAAAAATTAAATGGCTAAAAGATGGAGACAGAAATTTAACTTTTTCATGCTAATGTGAAACAAAGAAGGGCTTGAAATGCAATATCAAAAATAAAACATGAAAATGGAAACTAAGTTGAAGGTGATGCCCTTAGTACTTCTATTGCTAACTTTTATCAAGGCCTCCTCACAAAGGATCTCAATATTGAACCATTCCAATGTCCACCATTTATTGGTAAGTGAGTCACCACTATGAATAATGAAAGTTTGATCGCTACTCCTTCCTTTAAGGAAGTTACATAGGTGACATCTAAACTCAATTCTGATTCTAAACTTAGACTGGTTGCTTTTAGTGGTTTGTTTTTTAAACATTGTTCGAGTCTTATTGGTAAAGACTTTTATGGAGTTAACCTAGAGTTTGTTTAGGGTTTCCCTTTATCTACATTTCACACTATTACCACAATTGTTCTCATTCCTAAGATTTCAAAGCCCTAATCTTGGAAAGACTTCCAGGTTATCAGTCTCTGTAATAATACAACATCAAAATTGTTTTGGAAAATCTTCTCTTATCGGCTTAGTGAAGTTCTTCCCAAGATTATTTGTCCAAATCAAATGGGTTTTCTTAAGAATAAGAACATCATTGATAACATTTTGATTGCTTTAGAATAAGAACATTCCAATAACTACATTATGAAGCTTGATATGGAAAAAGCATATGATAGGCTTAATTGGGTGTTTCTATTTTCCATGGTTGATCATCTAGGCTTTCATTTGAAGTTTTCACTTATAATTAAAGGGATTATGTGAAACAACTGATTCTTTATCCTTATCAATGGGAATGCAACATGTCTTTTTCCTTCCACCAAAGGTTTCCATTGGAGGGAACCTCTTTCCCCTTCACTCTTCATTTTCACGTCTAAATTCCTTTCCAAGGGCTTGGATCACTGCCTTAAAAAATATACATCCCTTCAGTATAGAACACCTATACCTACACGAATTTCATATCTTTTCTTTGCTAATGATTATATCATATTCCTGAATGGTTCCAAACCTTTATTTTTAAAGGTTTTAGAATTCCTTATCAATATGAAAGGGTGTCACATTCTAATTAGCAAAGGATGGTCCACAAATAAAAACTTACTTAAACTACTAAAAAACTTATGGTATTTCACTTAACATAAAACATATTTCCATTTGAGTTTAGCCTTATTTACATAATATATACAATATTTGCAAATCAAAAGGCTAAAAGTACAACTCTCTCACTCTCTCTCTCTCTCTCTTTCTCTCTCTTTTCATTTCATAACTAACTTTTACACTCCAGCAAAACTAAACTTCATTAACTAAGAATTTCTTCAAATGCATGACTCTCTAATGCCTCCCATTCAAAGCTCAAGCTTGCTACATTCTTCTAACTAAAGTATAAAACAAATTTAACCCCTTAACATATTGCTGAATGAGAGTAGAAACTAACAACAATACAAGCAAGCACTTTTCTTAACCATATAACAAGTTATGATAATAATTATAACAACCTTAATCATTTCAATAACTAAAAAATGTAATAGAAGGATCCCATGCTCATACATGTGATATTCATCGGTGTTGATATCCTAGCTTAATTGTAATCCAAGATTCCTAATAGTCAACATAGTAAGGCATTTGAATTAACTGTTTAGGAACCTAGGAAAAGTCCCTAATTTAAATACCAAGGCTTATCCCTACATCATCTTTAAAGGTCACTTATTTAAAGTAAAACAAGACTAGAAGGTTGTTTCATGTCATGCCATGAAATGCATCAGCCAAACACTAAGTAAGAATAACAAACCCTTTTAAGTTCCATATTAATTTTGCTTTGTTTTTTTTTTTTTTTTACTTTCATCTTCATCTTTAAAGCCTCAGTATCAAGTTTACTTAAGTGAACATCTTAAGAAATGAAAATTAGTACCTAGTTCTTTGTGAAGTTAATTCGACATATGTAACCAATCATTCAACATAGTTCAATACATCATAAACATGTAAAGGATAGAAATCATAACTTATCTAGCATTTTCTTAGGTCAACATATCATACTAGCATTCAAGCATAACCAAGTCAATCAGTCAAGTAGGTTAGTAGAACACCACACAAAGAGTAGATATAATCTACTCTAAAACATAAGTATCCACTTACCAAGGCTACTTAGTAACTTCCCTTAAACACTTAAACATTATGAAATAACTCCTCCTCCCGTATCATACCTAACATAAAGTATACCATATCTTAATTAATTTCATGTTAAATACAAACTAAAATAAGAACTTATTTAAGCATAGACTATAGGTTTTAAGATCCTTCTTTAAAACAAATCCCTTCTAAAGAAGCTTTTGATGAAGGCTCTAATTCATTTCAGCTACATAAGGGTTTTCTCTAGTACACTTTCTAACTAACATTCTAATTGATTTTCTACCTAACAATTTAAAAGATAGGGAAGAGTCACTTCTTATATGTTGCATAATTTCTAACTAACCTTTTGACTAAATTTAACTTATATATTTTATTACAATCAACGTTCTGACTCACCTGTTTCACCTTTGTAGTTTACAAAATCACTTTCACATAACTCTAATCCACCATCCACACAATATCACCCAAAATCATTTTCAATGCGTATGTAAATTATTTAAGTTATCAAAACAATTAAGTTAGATAAAATTACATAGGGTTTAAGTGAAAAATATGCAAATTTGACCTTACAACTTCCATATTTGACTTGATATCCATTTTTTCCTCAAAATTTACATTCAACCTATTCTGTATATAATTAAAAACCATCATCCCTTCAATCTGTAATAAGAATTACACTAAGTTCATGCAAGAAAATGTGAGAGAACATGCTTCTAGCCACTCTTTTAGGAAAAATTAAAATTTACGAAAAACCAAACATTAAAATTTTGAAAAACAAATTACATTTCATGAAAACACAACCTTTAAGGAACTTACTCACAAAAATTTAAGTCAAAACTACATCAGTAAGGTTCCTAAAAACATAATGAAAAACCAATTGATCAAACATTTTATAGGAGCTTATAATAGCACTTGAAATTTGAAATTTTATTTTAGATTTGAATTTTACATGCAAAAATACTGAGAAAAACCAAGTTTCTTAACTTTTAGACAACGCGAGATATTTTGAGTATTCTTTTAAAAAAGGAAAAGTAAGTTTCGACACTTACCTTCGCAAGAGGTCCTAACCATCATTGGGGGTGGAGGGTATGTCAACCCACTCCAGTGCCACCTCCTCCTTCAAACCCAGTGGTGGTTCACTCTCATATTTTACTTGGACTAAGGAACTTAAAGAACCCTTATTTTACTCTATTTTCTTCTAAAGTTTCTATAATTTCCTCCTAAGCTTTCCTAGTACCACTATGATTTTTCTAGAGTCTCAAAATGGCTAAACTTGTGAATGGAGATGGAATCCTAAATTTATAATCACAACTAGGTTGGTTGGGAATTTTACAGTATGCCAAATGGCCATTTTCTTCCTTTTTCTTTTGTTAATAGGTGTCTAATCCTTAGGAGATGAATTATATTATTTACATGCAGCTTTCTACAACTCTTTTAAATCAAAAAGAACTTCCTAAGCTACCCTTTATAATTTTTTATTCATTTTATATAATTATAGTACTAATTTATGAGTATTTGCATACTAAATATTGATATTTCCTTATTTTGGTATCCACACGTATATATATACTTACACATGATACTTATATTAATTATTTCACTTCCATTAACTCCAAATTATTATTTTTATGAGGTGAATAATTTATCTCTAATATCTTGCTATGTTATAGGCTCATATTCTAGGTTTACAACACAAATTTTTTAATACCAATAAAATTATACTTTTATTAGATTAAATATTTTATATACTTTATTTTGCTAAATAAACTTTACCAAAAACTCTTCTTTTAACTTATACAACCTCATATTAAAGTTTTATTTAATTCTAAGAACTTTTCCTAAATGCCCTAAATTGCACCAATTTCAAGTAGTTATGGTTTTAGGTCAAAGAGTTAATAAACACAAAAGCTGTCTCTTCATTGCTAAGAAATGCACAACATCAAGCAAAAAAACCATTTGATCCAACATATGAACATCAAAGATCTTCCAATTACTTACCTAGCTTGTCCCCTAACTACTAGAAGGAGATATTGCCAAAGCTTTAACAATATATTTGAAAAAGTATCCAGTAGATAGAGAACAATTGGGCCAATCTTTGGGGCACATTTGCATTACTCTTGTTAATAGTTTTCTATCTTTTCTTCCCTCATATACCTTCCAAGCTATTCAGCCACCAAAATGGATCATTAAAAAGCTTGAGAGCATGTTTGCAAACATTTTATGGAGTGATCATAATGAATCAAGAGCTACACACTAAGCTTCATGGCATAAACTCTACTTCCCCACAAAGTAAGGGGATTAGGAATTAAATCCTTAGCAGTGTTTCTAAAGCTTTTCAGATAAAACTCTAGCAGAAGTTTAGGATTTAAAATTCTATTTTCTCTAATTACATGCATTCCAAATATGTTAAGGATAAATACCCTGTGGAAATTGTTGTAACCCATGCTTTATCCATTATTTGGAAAAGGCTCTTAAAAGCTCAAGATTTCACTGAAAAGTACATTTTGTTTAGATTAGGAAAGGGTGATCTTATCTTTTGGTTAAAACAATGGTTGAGCACTGGCCCTCTTTACAATCTTTCTCCAATGATCTCCCTTCATCTTAAAATCAGCAACTTATGGATTGGTAATAGATGGGATGTTGATAGGTGTCAAGCCTAAATTTTCAGTTTTTTGTTTTTCTTAACTTGATTTGAACTAAACCCTATGCTCATTTAATTTAAACCTTCGATTAAAGTTAAAGAAAAATAGTTTTCTTTATTTTTTTGAAAATATTTTAGAATTGCCACCCAATAGAATTAGGAAAGACGATTAAATTAGAACCAACTAGGCATATTAGTTCTAATTTAACCACTAGTCTGTAAAACCATTTTGAAAATTTTTCAAGTAACTAGATATCACGAGTTTAAAGGTTACATTATTAGACCCTTGTAGGTACCAACTTAACCTTCTAAATTTAACTTTATTTTCAAAATTACCCATTTGAAAAAATAATAATAATTGTAATTACATATTTACAAAAGAAAAAAATAATTTTATTTATTTATAAAGAGAAAAATAAAAACTTTCCGTATTTTAAGTCACTCCATAATAGCCTATAACTACCTACTTAAGAAAACTTAAGTGTATAGATTTGTTTTATGGTCAAAATCCCACCAAATATATATTTTTAATTCCTTTAATTTTATTTTAGAAAAATCTATGGAAAAGAGTCTTAATTTTAAGTAATGTTTATTTTATTACTATTATTTTTTTTTTAAACTCTACAATGGCTCTAATTTTACAAAGGCTTTATTAGATTTTTTTTCCTTTTAAAAAAATATGTATTTTTCTTAACTAAGGAAAAAAAGAATATATATATATATATGTAATTTTTTAAATGAAGCGGAAGAAAAAAAAAATGTGCTTACCAAAAAACGAAGGCTTTCTCCTTTTTATTTTCAAAGAAAAATAAAAAGGAAAAAGGTCTCATGAAGTTTCTTTTTTAAAAAAAGAAAAAAAGAATGAAATAAATAAAATATAAAAGGAAAAACCAACTTAATGATTGGTGTGGTCAAAATGCAAGCATAAGTGCAAGGTTCTTAGGTCATATTAGGTTTGTTTTTGAAGCACGACTTAGTGCGGATTTAGGTCGTCGTCAGCCCAATAGCAGTAACCTAAACAACTTTGAACAATAATTTCTAAGGGGTTTCCTAAGCAGATTATCACATTTTCATGTGATTTTGATTGGCAATGGTGTATTTGGTGGAGGAGTTTTAGCGATTGGTGATGGTTTAGTGGGTGTTAGAAGTTTAGCTGTACGAGGTAGAAAGAGAAGTTGCGTAAGAGTCATTTGGGTAGTTGCTAAAGGGTAAGGTAGTTTCGACCTTATGTTTTGATGAGTAGCAAGAGTAGTAGCATAAGTGATCTTATGTCAAGTGTAGTAGAGATGACAGTTTTAAGGTGGTGATAGTGAATGTTAAGGTTTCAAGAACTAGGTAGATGGTAGAGGAGCTAAGAGTGATGACAGGCTAAGGGGTAGTATCTATGAGTTGGTCTCAAGCTAACAACACTAATAACATCATTAATTTAGCTCGAAAACCACAATCATAGAGAGAGAAAGAGAGAGGGGTCACCGGAGGGTGGTTTGTAGAGAGAGAAAACATGAATCCAAGCTTAAAGAGGGTGTTTCAAGTTTTGTTTGATGCTCACAATAAATCTCTCAAGCCTAAGATACTCAAACTAGCTAAGAAAGGCCATAAATAGCTGATTCAGCCATTAATGGCCAAGCTTGAGCAATCTTCAAACTTGAGGAAGAAAACAAGATTCTAATGATTTTTAAGTGATTTTGTTGCTCAAATATCAGATTGGAAGCTTGGAAAACTACCTAGTTTAGCTAGGATTAAAAGGATTAAGATGGATGTAAAATTTAGGATTGCTTATTTCTTATGATTTCAAGCTTGGATTTTGTTTCTCAAATGAATGAATATAGACATGTGTTTTTTGTCTCAATCCATTATAGCTCCATGTCAGCAACATAGAAATGCAAAGATTCAAGCATTATCATGATGAAAAAATACATACAAGAAAAGAAGATGAGAAGAGGAGGGTTTGATAAGGAAACTCTCGAGTTTGATGGCTATTTGCAATGAAAGAGTGCTAACATAGTGCCCATACGGCACTACATTAACAACATGGACCAATGCCTGATCACTACATAGAATTGATTGGCACATGGTTCAATCACTTTGTGACATGTGTCAGGGGTGATTAAAGCAAAAGAGAAAATGCATTTTTGTAATATAAATACATATATTGATAAAACATGTGTAGCCCATATTTAAATATTCAACAACTCCTAGGTGGATCCTTATTATTTCTTAAATTTAAAATTATTCTACTTTATTCTAAATTGACTATTGTTTCCTAATAATCTACTATATTATAAATTGTTATTCACCCTCTGATATTTTATCCTAACTTAACTATTGGAAAGGTGTTTATAATAGGTTTGTTGATTTTCCTTTTGTGGGTTTTTGGTTTAAATAATTAAAAAAGAAATTTATTTTAAAAACAAGTAAATTGCCTAAAAATTTGGGGGTTCCCCCAAAGTATTTTTCCCCCCCAATTTTGCCCCCAAAAAACCAAATTAAAAAAACCCCCAAAGGTAAAAAGAAAAGGGTTTTCTTATATAAATCCCAAAAAAAACCCCAAATTTTTTTAAACCCTTTAAAATTCCAATTTTATGTAATGAGGGCTACCCCCTTTTATTCCCCTAAAAAATAAACAAATTTTTTTGGGGTAAACCCCAAAAACCCAAGGGGTTTATCCCCTTATTGGGATTTTAAAAAAAACCACTCCAACCCTTTTTAAAAAAAAAAAGAAACTTCAAGGTTAAAATTTTTTTTTGAAACAAATTTTTAAAAAACCCCCACCCCTTTTTCCCCAAAAACCCCCCCCCCCTTAGGCCCCAATTTTAAACCCCCAAAAATGAAAAAATTGAAAAACATTAAATAAGGGAACAAAAACCCTTTTAACTACCCAAACCCCTTTAAAAATTTAAAACCCCCCCCCCCCCAAATCCCAAAAAAAGAAAATCCCAAAAAAACCCCCCAAAAAATAAAAACCCCCTTTTCCAATTTAAAGTTAAAATTAAAAAAACCCCAAGGGGGAAACAAATTTTAAAAAAAGAATTATTTAGGAAAAAAAGCCCCCCCCTTAGAAAAATAGAATAATTTTAAAATTTAAAAAAATAAGGTAAAACCAAAAATTTTGAATAAAAATATGGCTAAAAACCAAATGTTTTAAAACCCAAAAAAAGGGAAATAAAAAAAAAACCCCCTCTTTTCCCCCCTTTAATCCAAAAACCCGAAAACATGCCCCCCAAAAGGGGAAACCATGGCCAACAAACAAAATTAAAAGGACCGGGGTTGGTCCATGTTTTAATGTATTTTCCGTATTGGGGCCAAAGTTTTCATCCTTTTTTTTTAATGCCATCAAAAAACGAATTCCTTTCAAACCCCCCCCTTTTTTATTTTTTTTTTCTTGTATGTATTTTTTTTTTCAAGATAATGCTTGAAAATTTTTAATTTTATGTTGCTGACATGGAGCTCTAAAGGAATTTTGACAAAAAACACTGTCATATTCATTCATTTGGCCCCCAAAACCCCCCAATTAAAACAAAAAATAACAATCCAAAAAATTTTTAAAAAAATCCCAAAAAATTTTTAAAACCCCCGCTAAACTAGGAAAATTTTTCCCCAAACTTTTTTTCCCAACTATATTTGAGCAACAAAAAAAAATTAAAAATCATTAAATCCCCTTGTTTTCTTCCTCAAGTTTGGGGAAATTGCTCAAGCTTGGCCCCCTTATGGGGGAATCAGCTAAAATTTTGGGGCCCTTTTTTTTGCTAGTTTTTTGTATTTTTAGGGGTTTAGAGATTTATTGTGAGCACAAAAAAAACCCCTTAAACACCCCCTTTAAGCTTTTTGGTTCCCCGTTTTTCCCCCCCAAAAAAACCCCCCTCCGGTGACCCCTCCCCTCTTTCTCCCCCCCTTTTTATTGTGGTTTTCGGGGGTAAATTAATGATGTTAATTTTGTTTTTTGCTTTTGACCAACTCATAGATAAAAACCCCTTAGCCTTATCACTCTTAAAATCCTCTACCATCAAAACCATTCTTGGGGAAACCTTAAAAATTCACTATCACCCCTTAAAACTGTCAACCTACTACACATTGCCCCAAAATCAAAATTTGCCCAAAAACTCTTCTACCCTCAAAACAAAGGGGAAACTACCTTACCCTTTTTCCAAAAACCCAAAAAAAAACCTTCGCAACTTTTTTTTCTAAAACCTCGACCCCCAAACTTCAAAAACCCCACAAAAAACCCCACCCCAACCAAAAAAACCCCAAAATACAAAACCTTTGCCCAAAAAAAATCACATGAAATGGAAAAAACTGCTTTGGGGAAAAACCCCCTTGAAAATTTTGTTCCAAAAGGTTTTAGGTTTTTGCAAAGGGGGGACGACGACCTAAATCCGCACTAAGTCGGCTTTTAAAAAAAAACCAAAAAAGACCTAAAGAACCTTGCACTTAAGCTTGCATTTTGACCACACCCCCAACATTAAAAATTGGGGGTTTTTCCTTTTTATTTATTTATTTCATTCTTTTTTTTTTTTTTTTTAAAAAAAAAACTTTTTGAACCTTTTTTTTTTTCCTTTTTTTTTTTCTTTGGAAAAAAAAAGGAAAAGCCTTCGTTTTTTGGTAAGCAAAAAATTTTTTTTTTCTTCCGCTTCTTTTAAAAAAAATTTCATATATAAAATATAAATTCTTTTTTTCCTTATTAAAAAAAAAAAAATTTTTTTTAAAAAAATTTTTTCCCCCAAAAAAAACCCCTTTAAAAAAACCCCCCCCCCCCCCCCAAAAAAAAAACCCCCCAAAATTTTAAAAAAAAAACCCAAAAAAAAAAAACCCCTTTTAAAAAAAAAAAAAAAAAAAACCCCCCCCCCCAAAAAAATTTTTTAAAAAAAAAAAAAAAAAAGGAAAAAAAATTTTTTAAAAAAAAAAAAACCCAAAACCCCCCCCCCCCCCAAAAAAAAAAAAATTTTTAAAAAAATTTTAAAAAAAAATTTTTTTTTTTTTTTAAAAAAAAAAATTTTCCCCCCCCCAAAAAAAAAAAAATTTTAAAAAAAAAAAAAAAACCCCCCCGGGGAAAAAACCCCCCCTTTTTAAAGAAAAAAAACCCCAAAAAAAAAAAAAAAAACCCCCCCCCCCCCCCAAAAAAAAAAACCAAATTTTTTAAAAAAAACCCCCTTTTTAAAAAAAAAAAAATTTTTTTTTTCCCCCCCCCCCCTTTAAAAAAACCCCCCCCCAAAACCCCCCCAAAAAAAAAAAAAAAAAAGGCCGGGCCCCCCCCCAAAACCCCCAAAAAACCCCATTTTTTAAAAAAAAACCCCCCCCCAAAAATTTCCCCCAAAAACCCCAAAAAAAAAAAAAAAAAAAAAAACCCCAAAAAAAAAAAAGGAAACGGGTTTTTTTAAAATTTTAAAAAAAATTTAAAAATTTAAAAGGGGGAAAAAAAAAAATTTTAAAATTGCTTTTAAAAAAAAAAAAAAAACCCCCAAATTTTCCCTTTTTTCCCCCCAAATTTTTAAAAATTTTTAAGGAAAAAAATTTTTTTTTTTAAAAATTTTTTTTTTGGGGAAATTTTTTTTTTTTAAAAAAAAAAAATTTAAAAAAAGGGGGGAAAAAAAAAAAAGGGGGGGGGAAAAATTTTTTTTTTTAAAAATTTTTAAAATTTTTTAAAAAAATTTTTTCCCTTTTAATTTTTTTAAAAATTTTTTTTAAAAGGGGGGGGAAAATATCTTTTTTTTTTGGGGGAAAATTTTTTTTTTGGGATTTTGGGGTTTCTTAAAAAAAATTTTTTTTTTTAAATTTTTTCCCCCCCCAAAAAAAAACAAAATTTTTTTTTTTTTTTTTAAAAAAAAAAATTTTTTTGGGGTTTTAAAAAAAAATTTTTTTTTTTTTAAAAAATTTTTAAATTAAAAAAAAAAAATTTTTTTTTTAAAAAAATTTAAAAAAAAAAAAAAATTTTTTTTAAAAATTAAAAAAAAAAATTTTTAAAAAATTTCCCCAAAAAAAGGGGAAAAAAAATTTTCCCCCCAAAAAAAAAAAGTTTTTAAAAATTTAAAAAAAATTTTTTAAAAAAAAAAAAACCCCCAAAAAAAACCCCAAAAAAAAACCCCCAAAAAAATTTAAAAAAAAAAAAAAAAAAGGGGAAAAAAATTTTTAAAAAAAAGGCCCCCCCCCCCCCCTTTTAAAATTTTAAAAAAAAAAAACCCCCCCCCCCAAAAAGGAAAACCCCCAAAAAAATTTTTAAAAACCCCCTTTTTTTAAAAATTTCCCAAAAATTTTTAAAACCCCGGGGGAAAAACCCCAAAAAATTTAAAAAAAAAAAAAAAAACCCCCCCTTTTCCCCCCAAAAAAAAACCCCCCCCGGGGGGGGGGGGGGGGGCCCCCCCCCCCCCAAAAAAGGGGTTTGGCCCAAAAATTTTTTTAAAAACTTTTTTTTTTTTAAAAAAAAAAAAAAAAAAAAAAAAAAATTTTTCCCCCTTTTTTTTTAAAAAAATCAAATCTAAAAAAAAATTTTTAAAAATTTAAGTCTAAATAAGCCCCAAAAAAAGTTTATCAATTGGTTTTTCATTTTGTTTTTGGGGAACCCCCTTTCTGATGTATTTTGTTTTTAAAATTTTTTGAGTAAGTTTTTTTTAAAAAAGGTTTTTGGGGTTTTTTTTATGAAATGAAAATTTTTTTTTAAAAAATTTTTAAATTTTTGGGTTTTTTCGAAAAATTTAAAATTTTTTCCCAAAAATTTGGGGTAGAACATGTTCTCTCACAATTTTTTGCTGAACTTAGGGGGAATTTCTTATAAAATTTAAGGAGGGAGGTTTTTTTAATATACAGAAAAGGTTAAAAGTAAATTTTTGAGGAAAAAATGGATATCAAGTCAAATATGGAAGTTGTAAGGTCAAATTTGCATATTTTTCACTTAAACCCTATGTAATTTTATCTAACTTAATTGTTTTGATAACTTAAATAATTTACATACGCATTGAAAATGATTTTGGGTGATATTGTGTGGATGGTGGATTAGAGTTATGTGAAAGTGATTTTGTAAACTACAAAGGTGAAACAGGTGAGTCAGAACGTTGATTGTAATAAAATATATAAGTTAAAATTTAGTCAAAAGGTTAGTTAGAAATTATGCAACATATAAGAAGTGACTCTTCCTATCTTTTAAAATTGTTAGGTAGAAAATCAATTAGAATGTTAGTTAGAAAGTGTACTAGAGAAAACCCTTATGTAGCTGAAATGAATTAGAGCCTTCATCAAAAGCTTCTTTAGAAGGATTTGTTTTAAAGAAGGATCTTAAAACCTATAGTCTATGCTTAAATAAGTTCTTATTTTAGTTTGTATTTAACATGAAATTAATTAAGATATGGTATACTTTATGTTAGGTATGATACGGGAGGAGGAGTTATTTCATAATGTTTAAGTGTTTAAGGGAAGTTACTAAGTAGCCTTGGTAAGTGGATACTTATGTTTTAGAGTAGATTATATCTACTCTTTGTGTGGTGTTCTACTAACCTACTTGACTGATTGACTTGGTTATGCTTGAATGCTAGTATGATATGTTGACCAAAGAAAATGCTAGATAAGTTATGATTTCTATCCTTTACATGTTTATGATGTATTGAACTATGTTGAATGATTGGTTACATATGTCGAATTAACTTCACAAAGAACTAGGTACTAATTTTCATTTCTTAAGATGTTCACTTAAGTAAACTTGATACTGAGGCTTTAAAGATGAAGATGAAAGTAAAAAAAAAAAAAAAAACAAAGCAAAATTTAATATGGAACTTAAAAGGGTTTGTTATTCTTACTTAGTGTTTGGCTGATGCATTTCATGGCATGACATGAAACAACCTTCTAGTCTTGTTTTACTTTAAATAAGTGACCTTTAAAGATGATGTAGGGATAAGCCTTGGTATTTAAATTAGGGACTTTTCCTAGTTCCTAAACAGTTAATTCAAATGCCTTACTATGTTGACTATTAGGAATCTTGGATTACAATTAAGCTAGGATATCAACACCGATGAATATCACATGTATGAGCATGGGATCCTTCTATTACATTTTTAGTTTATTGAAATGATTAAGGTTGTTATAATTATTATCATAACTTGTTATATGGTTAAGAAAGTGCTTGCTTGTATTGTTGTTAGTTTCTACTCTCATTCAGCAATATGTTAAGGGGTTAAATTTGTTTTATACTTTAGTTAGAAGAATGTAGCAAGCTTGAGCTTTGAATGGGAGGCATTAGAGAGTCATGCATTTGAAGAAATTCTTAGTTAATGAAGTTTAGTTTTGCTGGAGTGTAAAAGTTAGTTATGAAATGAAAAGAGAGAGAAAGAGAGAGAGAGAGAGAGTGAGAGAGTTGTACTTTTAGCCTTTTGATTTGCAAATATTGTATATATTATGTAAATAAGGCTAAACTCAAATGGAAATATGTTTTATGTTAAGTGAAATACCATAAGTTTTTTAGTAGTTTAAGTAAGTTTTATTTGTGGACCATCCTTTGCTAATTAGAATGTGACACCCTTTCATATTGATAAGGAATTCTAAAACCTTTAAAAATAAAGGTTTGGAACCATTCAGGAATATGATATAATCATTAGCAAAGAAAAGATATGAAATTCGTGTAGGTATAGGTGTTCTATACTGAAGGGATGTATATTTTTTAAGGCAGTGATCCAAGCCCTTGGAAAGGAATTTAGACGTGAAAATGAAGAGTTGAAGGGGAAAGAGGTTCCCTCCAATGGAAACCTTTGGTGGAAGAAAAAGACATGTTGCATTCCATTGATAAGGATAAAGAATCAGTTGTTTCACATAATCCCTTTAATTAAAGTGAAAACTTCAAATGAAAGCCTAGATGATCAACCATGGAAAATAGAAACACCCAATTAAGCCTATCATATGCTTTTTCCATATCAAGCTTCATAATGTAGTTATTGGAATGTTCTTATTCTAAAGCAATCAAAATGTTATCAATGATGTTCTTATTCTTAAGAAAACCCATTTGATTTGGACAAATAATCTTGGGAAGAACTTCACTAAGCCGATAAAGAGAAGATTTTCCAAAAACAATTTTGATGTTGTATTATTACAGAGACTGAAAACCTGGAAGTCTTTCCAAGATTAGGGCTTTGAAATCTTAGGAATGAGAACAATTGTGGTAATAGTGTGAAATGTAGATAAAGGGAAACCTAAACAAAACCCCTTTGGTTAACTCCATAAAAGTCTTTACCAATAAGACTCGAACAATGTTTAAAAAACAAACCACTAAAAGCAACCAGTCTAAGTTTAGAATCAGAATTGAGTTTAGATGTCACCTATGTAACTTCCTTAAAGGAAGGAGTAGCGATCAAACTTTCATTATTCATAGTGGTGACTCACTTACCAATAAATGGTGGACATTGGAATGGTTCAATATTGAGGATCCTTTGTGAGGAGGCCTTGATAAAAGTTAGCAATAGAAGTACTAAGGGGCATCACCTTCAACTTAGTTTCCATTTTCATGTTTTTATTTTTGATATTGCATTTCAAGCCCTTCTTTGGTTTCACATTAGCATGAAAAAGTTAAATTTCTGTCTCCATCTTTTAGCCATTTAATTTTTTGTCTTTGTTGCCAAAAGGTTTTTTCTTGTTCAATAAGATGTAAAAGGTCTATTTTAGCTTTTTAAAGCTTTAGGTAATTATCTGTACTATTATCACTTCCATAAATCATTTCCAACTCATTAACCCTTTTTTTCAACTTTCTTACATTCTTATAAATATTCTTATATTCTATTTTATTCCAATTCTACAAGGTGGTTTTTAGCCTATTCAACTTTAGTTGAAATTTATGTAACCCATGAAAATTATATTCTTCATTCCAAGAAGATTCAAGTACATTTTGGAAAGATTGATGGTAAGCCCACATGTTTTGAAGTGAAATTTTGAATGATGACCATCAATCTTCCTGATGACCTCCACTAGTAGGGGACAGTGATTTAAAACAAGCATTAGTAAGGTAGGAGATAGTAGTTGAATCAAACTTGGCAATCCACTTTGTGTTTATCAAAGCCTTATCTAATCTAACAAAAGTTTTTCTTATCGTTCTAAGTAAATGGATTACCAATAAATCCAACATTAGATAAATTGCAATTCAATAGTATCTCTTGGAAATCAAGCATAGAATTAGTTGTGTTAGATTTACCCCTTGTCCTTTCATATGGGGATAACATAGTATTGAAGTTACCAATAACCATCCAAGGTCTATTGGTGACTTCATGTATGTTAGCTAAATCTTCCTAAAGATTTTTCCTAAGAATCTTACAAACATTTAGCATAAAACTACAATGACATGAAAAAGGAAGGGTGAACTAGTATGCATTTTAAATTAAGCAATTGTTCATTATCAATTTTAATGGTGCATTGAATGCAAATCTCTTTAAAAACTCTAGATTTTCAATTAATGCTAGCATAGAAGTTTTTAAATTTAATATATTTAGTACTCTTTTCCAATTTATCAACTGAAGTCATGGTTAAGCAACCATAATAAAGTGTAATTTGTGCAATATAGTAAGCTTATGTAATCTTTTAATGGAATGAACATCGACTAAATCATGTATGTTCCGAAAAAGAGCTTTTATGATTTTTTTTAAGGCAACTTTTTTGCCATGTACCATGGTAGCATATTTTGGTAGATTAATAGGAGACATACCTTTATCACATGATAATTTGTTCTTCATACCTTTGCTTTTCTAAGTAGTTACCTTTCGTCTTATCGTGGGCTTGGCTTGAGTACTTGAAAGAGAATAATGTATTTGAATCCCAACACTTGAGAGTAAGAGCAGATGATCTATATTTCTAAGTCTTAGGATCTAGAGAATGTGATGACATTAATTTAAGGTCATCTTCTTCGTCACCAACAACCTTTGTTGCAAACCGTGACTAAGAACAGATAAGGCTAATTATTGGATGGGTTCAAGCTTGTAGAAAGCTCGAAAAAGGATTAATAGGGAAAGTGTGAAAAGGGTAAAATGAAGAATGAAACAATAAACAAAACCCATGAACAACTTCAGAGGATATAACACACCAATGGAACTTCTGAAGACTTGTGACACAATTCGATATAATGTACAAATCAGTCTAGTAAGGTTACTCGACACCTAACTTACTTAAGGGAAAGGATAAAAGTGATGTTGAGAGTAAACAAACAGTGTTTATGCATGGAAGAAAAAGTATACAAAAAGTGTATTAAGAATGATTTGATGTCTTTTACAGCTATAAGTACAAGGGTATTTATACCTATAAGTTAGGGTAATTGGCTTAGAAAGTAAAAAGACAAAAAGGGCATTTCTTAAGGAAGTAATGTACAAAGGATAAATAAATATACAAGAGAAACAATAATTGGCATAACGGATTATACACATGATACTATACATACAGTGAAACTACATTGGTGAAGTCATTAGAAGATATGGACAAAAAAGTACAGACAGTTGGCTTGCCTGAGCAAGGATGGCTTTATTAGTCCAGATTCTCTCTTTCTTGGCTTCTCAGCAAGAAAGATGCTAAGTAATTAGTCATCTCTTAAGTGAGAGAGTAATCTTTTATTCAGCATACTATTGAAAAATGGGCGGTCATATGGCTCAACATGAAAGGTGACTTGGCAATGAAGTACTCAGCCTCGGTAGGGGTTGGCTAGAACATAAGGATTCGTTAAGCTAGTCCCTCTAATCCTTGGGCTCAGTTGGGGGTCAAGGGTCTGGCAACCTGATTCCCATCAACCTTAGTCTGAAAGTTTGGATCCTCATCAAGATCATCCTCAAAAGATTCAACACCATCATATTCTACACCTAGTTCATCTTCTATATCTAACCCTTCATCTCCAAGTATTCTTTGGAATTAGTATTAGGAATTTCCTTAGAGATCCTATTCACACT
This sequence comes from Lumnitzera racemosa, assembly GCA_024138005.1. Classification (NCBI taxonomy): domain Eukaryota; kingdom Viridiplantae; phylum Streptophyta; class Magnoliopsida; order Myrtales; family Combretaceae; genus Lumnitzera; species Lumnitzera racemosa. The sequence goes on from JAMXBC010000009.1 coordinate 41,258,191, forward strand.
ACTAAGAAATTTAGGGATATTATCATTTGAGTCTTTATTAATAGGAGCCTTAAGTTCAAAAACTTCCTTAAATTTTTTGGCATTCATATTGTTCTTTCGATTTATTGCATTTAAACAAAGAATTCACTAGAATGTTAATATTATCCTGTTGCTAATCCATTCGTCCAATGACCTAGATGTCATTATTAGGATGCCTTCCTGATTTTTCCTAAGGTATATTCTATTTGCCTGCAACTTCATCATTGCTCAAAGTAACAACATTAGTAGATTCATGGTTAATACAATTTGAGCATTGTCTTTATTCAACTGGAGTTTTTCCTTTAAGATTTTCACTTTTCATAGTCTTAGGTACATATACCTCTTTATCTTTTGAAATTTTTTGTTGTTAACTTCATTCTCAAACCTACTATTTTGTTAAACTTGATGATTATCTTCTATTGGAAATTCATTTCTTATAGGGTTCTTCTGATTGCATTTATCAATTGTATGTCTCATCTTGTAACAAAAAGTATATAGAAGGGCATATTTCAAAGGTCATTGGTTAATAAAAGCCTTCTTTTTTAGTACTAAGCGAAATCCTTTCATTATGTTTTGTAGATACATCACTTTCTAGAAGGATTCGTGCCAAAAAAAAAAAAGGATGGGATAGATTTGGAGTTGGTTCATCTACCTTTAGATGATTCCTAAAAGATAAGGCAATATCAAGGAGCATGGACTATCAAAATAAATGTACAAGTATATTGATTAAGGAAATCCATGCTAGGGAAATTAGGGATTCAATATTGTTATGAGAATCAGGAGACCATTGCACTATGGATGAGTTAATATTCAATGTTTTCCTCTCCTAAATCCTCGTGTAATCTTCTCGAAGAATAGGTCAGATAAGAACATGTTTCTTATTGATGAGACCAAATTCAACTGAACCTTTAAGACCCCTTACAATAAAGAACTCTCTAATTTGTTGCATCTTAGGTCTTAAGTAAGAAAATGAACCTACAAGACCAAATTTCAATGGAATAGATAACTTGTTAATTTCATACTCTGTAAGACTTATTGTTAGATCTCCCTTAAAATTTGTTGCTTTTTTGACACCTAAAGAAGGTTCCATAGTAGGAGTATTCTCATTGAGGATGGTAGCAAAGGACTACTTAGAAGTCCTAGGAGATGATGTAATATTATCTTCTTTTTACACTGCTTATGCTAAAATACCAGATGAAGATGTAACCATCCTGTAAATTACTCCTGTCAATAAGTGCAAATGATACTAGTAGATATTATATACAAATGAAAAGAAGTAATGAGGTGTAAGTTGATGTTATCTAGGTAAACCTTTGCTTGATTGTTGATGATATATCCTTTGAAAGATTGAACAAGCAAGCACAAACTACGAAAAACCAACAAAAAGCAGCAAATGGCACTAGAAGATTTACACACAAATACTAAAAGAAGCAACAAAGGCTAGTACCAAAGGGAAATATTGAAGAGCACTTTGACAAATTACAAAGGAAAATATTGAAAAGCACTTTAATAACCTGTGGAGATAACTAAGCACAACTAAGATGAGAATTGAAGCTAATGTAGTAACACTACAAGCAAATCCAAATTGAAATAAAAGGGATGCCAATACAATATATATATATATATAATTTGGTTAAGTGTAGATGCAAAAATGATTGAAAATAAGATTGACAATCAAATGAATACCTAAATATGCTGCTTAAACGTCCTTAATAAAAGCTACAGAGAAGCTAGAGAAATAAGTACAAGATGAAAGCTACAAAGAAATCCTATAAATAGATAATTAATAAAATGTTAAAAAAGGAAGGTGAAATAAGATGTAAACACTAGCAAGGCGTATGAAATGAATTGATTGATCCAACTAAAATGGATAAAATGAAGTAAACAGATGATACAAAATGATTTAGGAGGAGAAACTGATTAAAACCCTATAAAAAAATCAATAATATGTCTATTGATACCCATAAACTACACACCATCATCAAATAAATTTGGAAGATAATTGTTTAAATTCTTTGTAATAATTGGTACTCAGACATTCACTTAATTTTATGAAAATTTTGTTTAAGCTATTTTCCTATTTAAGTAGCGTGAAGATTCGTTATGATAGATCAATATACTTTTTGCAAGCTATACATGACATCAGCATTTGCCTAGTTGTTCTAGTTTAGATGGTAGTGCTTTTCATTATGATGCTTATAACATGGAAAAGAGTCATCGTTTGTCCTTCCCCAATAGCAATTCTTGTTCTTTCTGTACCTTTGAGCTTTAACACATAGCATACCTTCCCTTGCTAGAGCAAAATATTTCCTTACAATAGTAAATGATATTAGTAGGGTTACATGGACATATTGGATGCAAACCGAACACTATGTCTTTTCTTCCTAGGCCACTTTCATTCCATACATCCAAAACCTTTTTCATGTAACTCCAATGTTTATTTGAAGTGAAAATGGAAGCCAATTCCTTTCTAATGATTGTCAATAATTTCTTAGAAAAAAAGGGCATAGTGTACCAAATAACTACTACCTACACCGATAACAAAATGGTGTGGTAGTAAGAAAACATAGACATTTAATTGACGCCATACGTGCTATCTATATCCATCTTAATTTACCTAAATAATTTTGGGGATAGTATATTCTTGCAACCACTTCTTTAATTAATAAAATTCCATGTAAAAACTTAATGGCAATACCTTACAAAGTTTATAATTTCATAAAACCCCACATATTGAAAACCAAAGGTTTTCAATGTATTGTTATTGTTTTACCAAATTTTGATATAAATTTAATGTTAGAGGGGATAGAAGGTAATTTAGGAAAACCTACATAATCAAAAAGATCAAGCCAAAGATTTTAATAATTGAAGCTACTTGTTAAATTCAAGTCCCAAATTTTTTTTACAAGAGTTTCCCTTTTGGAAATCATCTTACAAGAAAAGAAAGGTTTTCATTGTTATTGTTTCCTTTTTTCACGCCTTCAATTAATTGATGTTTTTCAGAATCATCCTTCTTGTGTTGGTTCTAGTTCACAAGCACTTGAAAGATTCCATTCTTCTTTCCTTTAAAACGTTTGCACTTCACAAAGAAATAAGACCCCCCCTATTTGGCTTACTAATTACGCGCAAAAATGGTTCCTTGAGTTCATCGTTTGTTGCATCAGTTAAAAAATTCCATATCTCATGACCAAATTTCTAAATCATTTTCCAAAGAGTATTTATGGGTTCTCTAGCTAATGTCTTAATACTCCTGAAAACCCCAAAATTAATCGTGAGG
>JAMXBC010000009.1:41261585-41326154 GCA_024138005.1 Lumnitzera racemosa
CGACGCCCTCGTCGCTCCTTCCTCGTGGAATTGTCGAATCTTGTCTTTAAATTGCCACAGTGCTTCGGCTGGTTCCCAACTGGCCTCACTCTCTGGTCTTCCCTTCCACATTACCATATACTCATGTCTGGGAGTTTGTCCACGTCTCTTCACATGTCTATCAGCTATGATCCCTTCGACTTCCTTATCAAATGAATCCCGTACTCCTATTGGGGCCCTTTGTGATATAGTTCTTATAGGGTCTTTCTCATCTTTGTAGAATGGTTTTAGCATGCTCACATGGAAAACCGGGTGGAATTTCAGTTTAGGAGGAAGTTCCAATTTATAGATACTTGCCCTACTCGTTTCACAATTGGGAATGGACCCTCGTATCGCCTCATTAGACCTTTATGTAGTTGGCCTTCGTACGTTGTATCAAATGTAACTTAACAAGCACTTGGTCACCTACTGGTATTCCATCGGCCTCCGTTCTTGTCTGCAATCTTCTTCATTCTCTTGATAGCTCGGCTTAAGTAGGTCCGGGCTAAGTCATGATTTTCCTGCCATTCCCTTGCGAATTTATATGCGGGAGGCTGGACCCTGTATATCCTATTGCCACTGTATGAGGAGTTAAGGGTTGCCTTCCCAGGACAATCTCGAAAGGACTCTGTCCGATGGACTCATTCTTCTGTAGATTAAACGAAAATGTGCCACGTCTAACAACTTGGTCCAATTATGTTGGTTAGCCCTACAAAATGCCTTAAGTATAACTCCACTAAGGCATTCACTCGCTCCGTCTGACCATCCGTCTGGGGATGCAGACTAGTTGAAAAGTTCAACTCAGATCCCAGAAGTTTGAACAGCTCTGTCCAAAATCTCCCTGTAAATCGCCCATCTCGATCACTCACAATGTTTCTGGGTAGGCCCAATACTTTACTATATGTTTCAAGAACAACGGGCGCTTCATCCGCTGGGCACTCCTTTGTTGCTGGAAACAAAAGTCGCGTATTTTGAGAAACCTGTCTACCACCACCATTAATTGTACCATACCCTTCCGATCGGGGTAAGCTTACAATGAAGTCCATGGAAATCACTTTCCCAGGCCGTTCAGGAATGGGAAGAGGCTCTAGTAGTCTGGAGTTGCCTTGTGTTCAACTTTGTCTTGTTGGCACACGAGACAAGTTCGGACATAGCTTTCAATATCTTCCTCATGTGTGGCCAAAAATACCTTTCTTCCACTAATGCTTGGGTACGGTGCATTCCTGGATGACCTGCCCATTTAGAATCATGACATCCTTAAGTATCTCCCTTCTCAGATTCAAGGAATGGGGCACATAAATTCGTTGCCCTTTTGTATATATTAGTCCATTCTCTTGCCAAAATCTCCTTGTCTTCCCTTCTTGAATTGAATCCATAGAGCTTTAGCTTGCTTATCACTCTCCATCCCCTCTTGAATTCTATCAATGAGGTTGCTTTCAGGTTTGCTGATGGCTGCCAACTCGACCCTCGGACTCAAAGCATCCGCCACAACATTAGTCTTACCTGACTTATGTTCAAGGTCGAAATCAAATTCTGCCAGAAAAACCTGCCATCGGGCTTGCTTGGGCGAGAGCTTCTTTTGAGTCTGAAAATAGCTGGTGGCCATATTTCAGTCTTGACCACAAACTTTCTCCCTAATAAGTAGTGCCTCCATACCCGAAGACAGTGTACTATCGCCGTCATCTCTTTTCATGCACTGGATATCGTTTCTCTGTATCATTCAACTTTCGGCTCTCAAATGCTACGGGGTGTCCTTCCTGCATTAAAACCCTCCAATAGCAAAATCACTAGCATCAGTACATACCTCAAAGGGTTTGCTAAAGTTGGGAAGGAGAAGGACCGGCTCCTTCGTGACTGCCATTTTCAAGGTCTCTAGGGCCCGCCTTCTCTCTGTACTCCAAACCCAAGGGGTATCCTTTTTTAGTAAGTCCGTCAAAGGACTAGCTATCTTCGAATAGCCCTTAATGAATCTTCTGTAGTAATTTACTAAGCCAAGGAAGGATCTCAGCTCAGTAGGCTTGTGGGTTCCTTCCAGTCCCAGATGGCCCGTACCTTTCCTTCATCCATTCTAATCTTTCCTCTCCCCACTATGTGACCAAGGAATGTCACCTCTTCTTGCGCAAAGGCACATTTCTCTATTTTCACATACAGATCATTCCTCCTCAAAGCTAAGAATACTGAGCGAAGGTGATCTATATGTTCCTCCAACGTCTTACTATAAATCATGATATCATCCAAGTATACTACTACAAATTGATCAAGAAAAGGCGCTAGAACACGATTCATAAGTGTGCAAAAAGTAGCCGGGGCATTAGTAAGGCCAAACGGCATGACTAGGAATTCAAAAGCACCATACCTTGTAACACAAGTAGTCTTGGGTTCATCTCCTTCTGCAATCCTCACTTGGTGATATCCCGAGCGTAAATCCAATTTGGAGAAGTATCTAGCTTCTCCCAAACCTGTCGAATAGATCCGATACCAATGGAATGGGATACTTATTCTTTATCGTGACCTTATTTAAGGCTCGATAATCAATACACATCGGAGTGATCCATCTTGTTTCTTCTGAAAAAGTACGGGAGCTCCAAAAGGTGCCTTTGAAGGCCTAATGAAAAACTGCTTCTAGTAATTCCTTCAATTGTCGCCTCAATTCTTCTAATTCTGGAGGTGACTCCTATATGGGACGGCGGCGGGCGGCCTGGATCGGGTTCCAATTCTATCACATGGTCTACCTCCTTCTTGGTGGTAACTTCTTAGGCAGCATTGGTGGCATTATATCCTTAAATTCTCCCAATATTTCCCCCACTTGAGGTGGAACACTTCCTTGACCACTAGTCTCTTCCTAACTTTTAAGGCAGCCAAGTAAGTGACTTCATTCTTCTTGAGTCCCTTTTTCAATTGCATCGCTGATAAGAATTTGGTGGCTTGGCCTACCTTTCTTACTACAGGAACCACGCATTGCGAATTGTGATCAAGTACACAATGCAGTTAGCTCGTGGTACGATAAGCGCATCAATGCGATCTAAGAAATCCATCCCAATCACGAACTCAAAATCATCCATTGGCACTACTTCAACTGTCTCCTTTCCCTGCCAACCCCCAATACGGAGCTCTATCCCCCTGGCTACTCCAATAGTGGGAACTTCTTTTGAGTTAACTGTTTTGAGCCATGTTTTGGTCTCCTCCACTTTTAGCCCCAACTCCTTGGCTGCCATATCAGAAATAAAGAGATGAGATGCTCCTGTATCTATGAGGGCATTGAGTTTCTTACCTGCTACCGATACTTCGGTATACATCAATCCTTTTCTTTCATTGACTTGAGACTTCATCGCACTGAGTAGACGAACTGACCCTAACTGGCCTCATCCCCATCATCTGAGCTTTCACCTGCTACCAATGCGCCAATCTCTCTTTCTTCGGACACTCCCTGGCATAATGGGGTCCATTACAGAAATAACATTTCAACTCACGGGGTTTCCATCTTTCCCCATCTCTCCCTTCACGAGTTCTTCCTCGATCGTTATCTCTTTCTTCGGCTTTGGTTTTTCCTTTAGAAGAACTCCCACTCTTTTCCTTTCAAACTCCCCTTTCCATCTTCTCTGTGGTCTTAGGATCAGTCTTCCGAAATTCCATTAGGCCTCAGCAAACTGCTATAGCCTTGGAAATGTCTTCCACTCCCCTTGTCAGTTTCTAATTTTCCCGGGTTTAAGCCATCCACAAAAAATCCCCTAGACACTGTCTTCCGGTATGGAGTTCACAACGTTTATTAAGGGAGAAAGTTTGTGGTCAAGACTGATAATATGGGCCACCAGCTATTTTCAGACTCAAAAGAAGCTCTCACCAAGCAAGCCCTATGGCAGTTTTCTGGCAGAATTGATTTTCGACCTGAACCAAGGTCAGGTAAGACTAAATGTTATGGCGGATGCTTTGAGCCGAGGGTCGAGTTGGCAGCCATCTATCAAACCTGAAAGCAACCTCCATTTATAGAATTCAAGAGGAATGAGAGAGGGATAAGCAAGCTAAAGCTCTTATGGCTTTCAATTTCAAGAAGGAAGACAAGGAGATTTTGCAAGAGAATGGACTAATATAACAAAAGGGCAACAAATTATGTGCTCCATTCCTTGTGATCTGAGAAGGGAGAAACTTAAGGAGTGGTCCATGATTCTAAATGGGCAGTCAACCAGGAAGTGGCAACCCCGTACCCAACCGAGCATTAGTGGAAGAAAGGTATTTTTGGCCACACATGAGGGAAGATATTAAAGCTCAGTCCGAACTTTGTCTCGGTGCCAACAAACAAAGTTTGAACACAAGGCAACTCCAAGGACTACAAGAGCCTCTTCCCAATCCCTGAACGGGGCCCTGGAAAGTGTTTCCATGGACTCATTGTAAAGCTTACCCCGATCGGAAAGTATGGTACATTATGGTGGTGGTAGACAGGTTCTCCAAAATAACGCGACTTTTGTTCCAGCAACAAAGAGTGCCCACGATGAAGCGGCCCGGTTTGTTCATTGAACATATAGTAAAGTATTGGGCCTACCCAGAAACATTGTTGAGTGATCGAGAGGGCGATTACAGGAGATTTTGACAGAGCTGTTCAAACTTCTGGGATCTGAGTTGAACTTTTATCAACTAGTCTGTCAACCCCAGACGATGGTCAGACGGAGCGAGTGAATGCCCTTAGTGGAGTTAGAACATAAGGCATTTTGTAGGGGCCTAACCAACATAATTGGACAAGTTGTTAGACGGTGGCACAGTTTTCGTATTAAATCTACAAGAAGAATGAGTCGCATCGAACAGAGTCTTTCGTGATTTGTCTGGGAAGGCAACCCTTAACTCCTCATACAGAGCAATAGGATATACATGGTCCAGCCCTCCCGCATATAAATTCGCAGGGAATGGCAGGAAAATCATGACTTAACCCCGGACCTACTAAGGCCGAGCTAGCAAGAGAATGAAGAAGATTGCAGACAAGAAGCGGAGGCCGATGGCATGACCAGGTAGGTACCAATGCTTGTTAATTACATTAGATACCAACGTACGAAGGGCCAACTACATAGAAGGTCTAATGAGGCGATATGAGGGTCCCATCCCAATTGTGAAACGATAGGGCAAGTATCTTATAAATAGAACTTTTCCTCCTAAACTGAAATTCCACCCCCCGGGATTTCCTATGTGAGCATGCTAAAACCATTCTACAAAGATGAGTACCCTATAAGAACTATATCACAAAGGGCCCCAATAGGAGTACGTGGATTCATTTGAATACTGAAGTCGAAGGATCATAGCATGATAGACATGTGAAGAGGACGTAACAAACGTCCAGACATGATTATATGGAAATATGGAAGGAAGACCAGAGAGTGAGGCCAGTTGGGAACGCAGCCGAAATCACAGTGGCAATTAAAGACAAGAATCAATCAGTTCCCCACGAGGAAGGAGCGACGAGGGCGTTCGCCGATGAACGGGGAGAAGTTAATGGCCTCTCAGAAGTGATCCATTCTTAGGAAGTGTTCCTAAAGCCAAAGACAAAAGCCCAAGCCCACCAAAAGCTTCTAGATGATGAAAAGTTCTAGAAGGTTCTAGAGAAGTCCAAAGATTGTATAGTAGTTGGTGAAGTAGTAAAAGTAGTAGTTGGGAATCAATTGTTAACCATTAATCGATCGACTGGACCATTAGATTGTAAAAAAGCGTTCTGTATATATAAGGATAGGGGTTATTCCCCTCAGATGTAACACACAAAGTTATTTAGTGAAAAACAGTATACTGTTACAGTTTCTCTCTTCTACCTTATCTCTCTCAACCATGTGAGTGTATTACAGGCCTGACTTAGCCTTCCTCAGTGAGGTCATGAACGCTAAGTGCCGCGACGGGTCGAGCGAACGGAAATCCCGCCCGTGACACACGCAACATGCACACGCACCACGCAAACACGCACACGCACATCCACACGGACTAAATGCACATACACACACACATATGAAATTTTCTTAAGAAAAAAAAAAGAAATGTGGGTAAATGAACAAATGCATGTAAGGAAATTTAAATTGGTAATAGAACCCATAATTTGTAGAACATAACTAACCTTTATTAATTTTTGCAATTGCGAAGCTTTATGTCACTTATTAATTCTAAGTAAGAAGTTTCCAAAAATAGAAAAAGAAAAAAGAAAAACTAGATCTATTTTTCTTGCTATGGCTAATTTTCATTTTTGTGCCTTCTTTGTCCTTCTTGAATCTAATGCCTTTGCCCCTTGCTTCTTGCTTCTATCCTTCCTAAGTTACTGCTTTTTAATTGCCTTTGATCTTTTAGTAGTATTCCTCACTAATGGCTTTCAATTCCTACTCTCCTTCTCTTGCTTTCTCTGTACGGCTTTCAACTCGACCTCTTCTTTCTCCTTTACCTCTTCCATAACCTTCATCTTTTACAATTGGTGATAAAAAATCCTTGGTTGTTTGATTTCCTATTGGGTATTCCTATGTGTGAAGATGGATAGTCCCTCCTTTTACATTAAAGAGATTTATGCTTAAAAGTTGGTTATGCCATTAAAATGTTAAGTCCTAAAAGTTAAGTGAAAAGAGCTCTAGTGATGGGCCTTGGAACCATTTTTAATAGGTCTATTGGCTAGAAAAATATCTAATACAACTGTTGAAGCTGATCATGGGTACTACTCAAAGCTTCGCATATACCTTTATCATTTCATTACGCAAAGCCATTTGGGTATCCAAGTAGTTCCTCAGGCTTTTTTTTTTTTTTTCCATATTTTGAATAATATACCCTAATAATAGGTACTATATTTTTAGGGCAATCATTCGCTCATCATAAAACTTAATGAGATCATATTGTTGTATGAACTCAGCCAAGTCAAAATCAATTTAGTGACTTTTCATGTGGTAATGAACTATACCAAAATCAAGTCCATGATGGTCTTTAGATCTTTGTGTTTCTTTCTTTTGAGGGTGATATTGAGAGCAAACTTGTTATCAACTAAGAGAGTGGTTGTGTGAGACTTTCTGCTTTCAGAAACTTAGTTATTATTTTTTGTAACCTTGAAGTGGACCTAGTGTTTCTTGTCTAGGTATAAGATGCATTAAAGGCTAACTAAGAAATAGGCTTTGACTCAATGCTAATGCAGGAATGCAGTTTTAGTCAATACACAAAATGTCTCGCTTTTCTTTTTTGCTTCATTAGGTGAAAACTAATTGATGAAAGTCATCCATTTGAGTAGTCTTCTCCTTGAACCAAAATCCGGATTTATCTTGGCCTTTCAAACTCCTAGTAGCCTACTAAAAGATCTTCGTGTATGGCTCTAAAAGTTTAGAGCATAGATATCACTAGTAATAGCTACAGTCCATACAATTGGGAGTAATCTACATGTTTAGATTTAATTGGTGTTGGCCAAGAAAATGTTAACAACTTTCGAGCTCTCTAGAATGTATAAGGCTCGCATCATGGTAATATTCACAACAAACTTTTTGTAAGATAGTAATAAGCCCAATCTTGCTGTTGATGAATTCCTGTCTATCTGGTTAAAAAGATGGAACCTAGTTTGAGTGACTTTGAGGCCCATGAGGTAAGTAAAGCATAGATCTCTTTAAAAGAATCTAAGTTGATCTAGCTATGTTTACAAACGTAAAAATTAACGAATAAAAGCCTATTATAAACTTTACATGTAATCTTTATAGGGAAAATTATAAGAACGATTACAAAGAAAGAAATACAAAGAAAAAAATATAGGAAAAAATACAACACCACGAATTGGTAAGTCTTCAATAGGTCAACCATGTTACGATTCTTGTGAATCCTTTAAAAAAGGCTTTATGAATATAAAAGGGTTTAAGGTTTCTAAAGGTACTTAAGTTTCTATGACCTCAAGCGTTTCTAAAAAAAAGGGTTCGCTAGTCACATTGAAACTTAAGTGAAGTAGCCCGATCGCCCATGAAGGATTACTCTACAAACATTTGAAGCTTATACAATGTCCTAGCTCTTATGGCCTTGAATAGCTTAGTTTATGATCGTAACACCATACCTATGATTGAGAAAATAAACCCCCCTTATAAGAAAACTCCAAAGGTTGCTTATAATAAACAAATTAGTAAGGCTATTATAGTTTCACTAAAAGAAAATTTACATGAATAATTTACAAATTAACTCAGATATTTTATTGAAAACTAATCCTAATTTCAGAAAATTTAATGGTCTAACCATCTTTACATCCTTGATGGAGTAGCCCCAATTTGTCGAGCTTGAAATCTCGTTTCTATTTTTGATTTATTTTTCTTATTCTAAATAATAAAAACTCTGACCCATTGTAATTTAACCATTAACTTGGAGATCAGAAAAATTTCATTTTCTTTTTAAATTGAAAAATCTTATCTTTTGAGTTTTTACTATTGAGCAAATAACTTATAACATAACTACTAGACTTTGGATAAAATTAATTTTAATAAGACAGCAAGATTCTAAAATTTAAAACGGCTTTTCATCATTAACACCCAAACCAAAAAACCCCCCCCCCCCCCCCCCTGCCTTACCCTCTTTTTGTTTTACAAAGCTCATTCAAAAATAAAGAAATGAAATTATATTTATTTTAAAAAAAAAATAAGGAATTTGAGATAGACTTTACAAAAATATGAAAGATAAAATTTTTATAAATTTATATCATCTCAACATGTCTACATCTCTACTATTCGAGATTTACATTTTGTAAGTTCATTTCAAAAACTTAAATGCGTTAATTCTTTTTAATTTGGAAAATACTAAGTTTACATTTTTTGTCAATTCAAACTTAAATTAAGGAAAAGTGGGGGGTAAAGAGTCCTAATTTAATTGTTTTCTTTCCTTAAAAGATTCTAAAGAAGCCTAACTTTGAAATGAGGTTTTATTATTATTTATAATTTTAATTGTTAAGAAAAACAAAATTTCTAAGTGATTAAAACACACTTTTTTTTAATTATTTGAACACATCCTTTCATTTATTATTATTTTTAAAAACACTTCTAAAAAAACTTGTGACAAATCATGAAGAAAATATAGATTTTTTTTAGTAACTAAATAAATAAATACATAAGTAAATAAATGAATAAAATGAATTAAAGCAGACAAAAAAATCTAACTTGTACTCGAAAAGTAGCAAATTGCATGAGTTTAATTAGTAGGTCTAGGATATAGATCCTGGTCGGGTTTGTTATGAACTCCAGATGGTTACAAATTAGGGTGTACTTGGAAATAGGGTAGCAAATATAAGGGATTGTCACGAACTGAGAACAGCTTAGTCGTGACAGACACCGAATACAAATAACAAATGACCCCCTTATTGGATTACCCTTCCAATCATGGAACGCTTCATACAAAATACAGGCTCTATAACCACTAGTTTCTCAAGCACACACAGATTCACATGATATCATCACATTTACATATTTAATATAAAATTTTGAACTATAAAGCTTACATATATAATAATGGTGTATATTAGTCTACAAAAACTAGTAAAACAAAAAAAAAATACAATTAAAGTAAAAAAACAGGTCACATCAACTGTTCTCCTCTTAATAATAAGGATAGCTCACTCTTACCCAAGTTCCCCAAGCTAACTTAGGCATCCCTTGCCACCTCTACGAACAGGCTATTCTGCAGCAAAAGTCTAAAGGGTGTAAGCCTAAAGCTTAATTGAGCAAAACCCTCACCACCCCACAAGCAAGTTATAAGTACATAAATTCACGTATATGAATGAGATGATCAAACATAATGCCAAACAATAACGTATACTTAACCAGTTCATATAACGTAACTCGGATTTAACGCCCTCCTGAAAGTTCAGGTTGGAGTATACACAAACACCAATCAGTTCCGGATATTTAACTAGAGAACTTTACTTACTACGGTAACTCTACGCTTCGTCTTCAAATCAAATAGTCTTTTATTTTCATAAAACCTAGTTCTAGTATAATCTTAAGTGTCCCGTCGCAGTCAACATTTAAACCCCTTAAACGAGGTCTCTAGACGCGACTTTTATCCAGGCGGTTGGCGGCTCCAATGTTTATGTCCCGCGGGCTAGGTAAGGTCATTTGAAACGAATAACGGTAATAGAACCAATAAATGAAGTAATAAACAACCTCCCTAATGGCCCTCTCTATTACGTCTTTTGATGTGACAGCTGAATTGTATCTATGCGATGCATGTTAAGCATGTTTCAATTTCTTTTAAAGCCGAGTATACTCAAGTTCAAATTATACTATGACCAACCAAAAAGTAACAACACAACCATTTTGCTATATTACCATGTCAAAAAAACAAAGCATCTTTATACATAAGGTAATTTCAGCATTTCAATACACAATATCAAAAAAAAAAATACACAAGCATGTCCCAAACCCCCCACAATAGTCAATTAACGAAAATATTCAAGTCTACTATCTACAATCAAAACAAGCATGGAATTCCATAGGAAAGTACTCACTCGGTCATAGCGACTCGCCTTACTCGTAGTAATTGATCAGGAGGTCCTCGCTCACCTCAAGATCACCAGATCTATGTTATAATAACGCTCGTAAGTAACTAAATTTAACATAATTCTAGTTACCTAATTCTACTTAAATTACCTGCAACTGTTTATTCGATTAGACCTTATTCTTAAACATTTGTATCTCTTTTTTTCGTTTATTTATGATATTTATGAATTTTATAGTCCATTTTTCATCGATTTCGGATGTATATTCCATACGGTAATATCCGTTTTGGGAAGACGTTATGATCCGTGTTTTATGATGTGAACTAAATTTAGAGAAATTTTAACTATAAAAACTTAATTACTCTTATTACCTTATATTTATATTTTTTACTTATACTTAATGAGTTAGTTAATCCTTAACTTCTTATACATAATGAGGCTTTTACTTTGCTATATTAATATATTATTTAATTAAGTATAATCCAATTTGAAAGTGTATTAGGTTTACTAATTTAGGTTCCTAATTGTGGATTACACTCTTCTTCTTTTCTTATTTTATAATATATACTTATGTCATCGTTTACATCATCATTTGCATAGTCTTGCATGGCTATGTCACATGTGTGCTTATCTCATCACTTACTTCATCATTTTGATTACAAAGGCCTCACCTCATGCTTATGTCATATTACGACTTATTTACAATTTCACTTTTTCCCTTATACTTATGTAATAACTTATACATATATATACTTGTACATATACTAGACTTATACTATATATACACGTAAAAATACAGTAGAAGTCTAAGTATATGTATAAGTATATATATGTAAAAGATATGTACATAAGTATAAGGGAAGAAGTGAAATGTACATAAGACGTACATATGACATAAGCATGAGGTGAGGCTTATGTAATCAAATGATGAAGTAAGTGATGAGATAAGCACATGATGACATAAGCCAAGCAATGACCTAAGCAAATGATGATGTAAACGATGACATAAGTATATATTATAAACTAAGAAAAGAAGAAGAGTGTATCACAATTAGGAACCTAAATTAGTAAACCCTAATACACTTTCTAAATTGGATTATACTTAATTAAATACATAAATTAATAATAGCAAAGTAAAAGCCTCTATGTATAAGAAGTTAAGGATTAACTAACTCATTAAGTATAAGTAAAAAATATAAATATAAGTAATAAGAGTAATTAAGTTTTCATAGTTAAAATTTCTCTAAATTTAGTTCACATCATAAAACACGGATCATAACGTCCCAAACGGATATTACCGTATGAATATACATCCGAAAACGATGAAAAATGACTATAAATTCATAAATATCATAAATAAAACGAAAAAGATACAAATGTTTAAGAATAAGGTCTAATCGAATAAAAGTTGAGGTAATTTAAGTAGAATTAGGTAACTAGAATTATTAGTTAATTTAGTTACTTACTAGCGTTATTATAACATAATGATCAGGTGATCTTGAGGTGAGCGAGGACCTCCTGATCAATTACTACGAGTAAGGCGAGTCGCTATGACCGAGTGAGTACTTATCCTATGATTCCATGCTTGTTTGTGATTGTAGATAGTAGACTTAAATATTATTGTTAATTGACTATTGTGTGGGGTTTGGGACATGCTTGTGTATGATATTGTGTATTGAAATGTGAAATTACCTTAAGTATAAAGAATGCTTTGTTTGTTGCATGGTAATATAGCAAATGGTTGTGTGTATTATTGGATGGTCATAGTATAATTTGAACTTGAGTATACTCGGCTTATAAAAAGAAATTGAAACATGCATTAACATGCATCGCATAGATACAATTCCAGCTGTCACATCATACGGACGTAAAGAGAGGCCATTCGGGGGTTGTTATTATTCATTTATTGGTTCTATACGGTGTATTCGTACAAAATGACCTTACCCTAGCCCGCGGGAACACTAAACATTGGAGCCGCCAACCGCCTGGATAAAAGTCGAGTCTAGAGACCTCCGTTTAAGGGTAAATGTGGACTGCGAGGGCACACTTACGATTATACTAGAACTTAGTTTTTATGAAAATAAAAGACTTATTTGATTTGAATACGAAGCGTAGAGTTCCGTAGTAAGTAAAGTTCTAGTATAATATCCGGAACTGATTGGTGTTGTGTATACTCCAACCCTGACTTCGGAGGGCGTTAAATCCGAGTTACGTATATGAACTGGTTAAGTATACGTATTGTTTGGCATTCTGTTTGATCATTCATTCATATACGTGAATATAATGTACTTATAACTTGCTTGTGGTGTGGCTGAGGGTTTTGCTCATTAAGCTTAGGCTTACACCCCTTTAGACTTTTGCTGCAGAATAGCCTGTTCGTAGAGGCTGGCCAAGGGATGCCATAAGTTAGCTTGGGGACTTGGGTAAGAGTGAGCTATCCTGTATATTAAGAGAGAACAGTTGATGTAGACCTTTACTTATGTATTTTTGTTTTCCTAGTATTGTAGACTTAAATATACACCATTATTATATAATGTAAGCTTTATAGTTCAAATTTTATATAAATATGTTAATGTGATGATATCATGTGAATCTGTGTGTTCTTGAGAAACTAGTGGTTATAGAGCCTTGTATATTGTATGAAGAGTTCTTGATTGGAAGGGTAACCAATCAGGGGTCCTTTGTATAGTATACGGTGTCTGTCACGACTAAGCTGTTCTCAGTTCGTGACACTCCTTATATTTGCTACCCTCTTTTCCAAGCTACAACCTAATTTGTAACCCATCTGGAGCTTCAAACCAAACCCGACCAGGATCTATATCTAGACCTACTAATTAACTCATGCAATTTGCTACTTTTCGAGTACAAGTTAGATTTTTTTGTCATGCTTTCATTCATTTTCTATTCATTTATTTACTTATGTATTTATTTATTTAGTTACTAAAAAAAATCTATATTTTCTTCATTGATTTGTCACAAGTTTTTTTAGAAGTGTTTTTTAAAAATAATAATAATAGAAAGGATGTGTTCAAATAATAAAAAAAAGGGTGTTTTATTACTTAGAAAATTTTTGTTTTTCTTAACAATTAAAAATAATAATAATAATAAACCTCATTTCAAAGTTAGGGCTTCTTTAGAATCTTTTAAGGAAAGAAAACAATTAAATTAGGACTCTTTAAGATTTTCCTTAATTTAAGTTTGAATTGACAAAAAATGTAAACTTAGCTATTTTTCCAAATTAAAAAGAAATTAACGCATTTAAGTTTTTGAAATGAACTACAAATGTATAATCTCGAATAGTAGATATGTAGACATCTTTGAGATGATATAAAATTTATAAAAATTTTATCTTTCCTATTTTTGTAAATTATATCTCAAATTCCTTATTTTTTTTGTAAAATAAATATAATTTCATTTCTTTATTTTTGAATGAGCTTTGTAAAACAAAGAGGGTAAGGAGGGGGGGGGGGGGGGGGTGTTAATGTTGAAAGCCGTTAAATTTAGAAATCTTTTGTCTTATTAAAATTAATTTTATCAAAGACTAGTAGTTAAGTTATAAGTAATTTGCTCAATAGTAACTCCAAAAGATTTTCAATTTAAAAAGAAAACTGAAATTTTCCTTATCTCCCAGTTAATGGTTAATATTAAATGGGTCAGAGTTTAATATTAATTAGAATAAGAAAAATAAAATAAAAATAAGAAACCGAGATTTCAAGCTCGACAACTTGGCTACTCCATCAAGGATGTCAAGAAGGTTAGCCACTTAAATTTTCTGAAATTAGGATTAGTTTTCAAAAAATATCTGAGTTAATTTGTAAATTATTCATGTAAATTTTCTTTTCGTGAAATATAAATAGCCTTACTAATTTGTTTATTCTAGCAACCATTGGAGTTTTCTTAAGGGGGGTTTATTTTCTCAATCATAGGTATGGTAGATACGATCAAAACTAAGCTATTCAAGGACCATAAGAGGGAGGACATTGTATAAGCTTCAAATGTTGTAGAGTAATCACCTTCCAAGGCCGATCGGGCTACTTCACTTAAGTTTCAATGTGACTAGCGAACCCTATTTTTAGAAACGCTTGAGGTCATAGAACTTAAGTACCTTTAGAACTCACCCTTTTATATTCATAAAGCCTTTTTTAAAGGATTCACAAGAACTCGTAACATGGTAGACCTATATGAAGACTTACAATTGTGGTGTTGTATTTTTCCTATATTTTTTTCTTTGTATTCTTTCTTTGTAATCGTTCTTATAATTTTCCCTATAAAGATTACATGTAAAGTTTATAATAGGCTTTTATTGTAATTTTACGTTTTGTAAACATAGCTAGATCAACTTAGACTTCTTTTAAAGAGATCTATGTTTACTTACCTCATGGGCCTCAAAAGTCACTCCAAACTTGGTTCCATCTTTTTAACCTAGATAGACAGGAATTCATCAAAAGCAAGATTGGGCTTATACTATCTCTACAAAAGGTTGTTGTGAATATTACCCTGATGCGAGCCTTATACATTTCTAGGAGCTCGAAGTTGTTACATTTTTCCTTGGCCAACACCAATTAAATCTAACCATTGAAGATTACTCCCAATTGCTATGGACTGTAGCTATTACTAGTGATATCTATGCTCTAAACTTTAGAGCCACTACACGAAGATCTTTAGTAGGCTACTAGGAGTTAGAAAGGCCAAGATAAATCGGATTTTGGTTCAAGAGAAGACTACTCAAATGGATGACATCATCAATTAGTTTTCAACCTAATTGAAGCAAAAAGAAAAGCGAGACATTTTTTGTATTGACCTAAAAACCTGGCATTAGCATTGAGTCAAAGCCTATATCTTAGTAGCCTTTAATGCCATCTTATACCTAGACAAGAAACACTAGGTCCACTTCAAGGTTACAAAAATAATAACTAAGTTTCTGAAAGCGAAGTCTCACACACCCACTCTCTTAGTTGAACAAGTTTGCTCTCTAAATCACCTCAAAAGAAAGAAACACAAAGATCTAAAGACCAACATGACTCTGATTTTGGTATAGTTCATTAGCCACATGAAAAGTCACTAACTTGATTTTGACTTGGCTGAGTTCATACAACAATATGATCTCATTAAGTTTTATGATGAGCGAATCGATTGCCTAAAAATATAGCTACCTATTATTAGGTCTAATATTTTCAAAATATGAAAGCTAAGGAACTACTTTGGATACCCAAATGGCTTTTGCGTAATGAAATGATAAAGGAATATGAAGGCTTTGAGTAGTACCCCTGATCAGCTTCAACAGTTGTATTAGATATTTTCTAGCCAATAGACCTATTCAAAACATGGTTCCAAGGCCATCACTAGAGCTCGTTTCACTTAACTTTTAGGACCTTAACATTTTAATGGCTAACAACTTTTAAGCATCAAATCTCTTTAATGTAAAAGGAAGACTATCCATATTACCATAGGAATACCCAATAGAACTCAAACAACCAAGGATTTCTTTATCACCAATTGTAAAAGATGAAGGATATGGAAGAGGTAAAGGAGAAAGAAGAGGTCCGAGTTGAAGCCGTACCAGAGAAAGCAAGAGAAGGAGAGTAGGAATTGAAAGCCCATTGTGAGGAATACTACTAAAAGATCAAGGCATTAAAAGCATAACTTAGGAAGGATAGAAGCAAGAGCAAGGAGGCAAAGGCATCTAAGATTCAAAAGACAAAGAAGGCACAAAATGAATCTAGCCATAGCAAGAAAAATAGGATATAGTTTTTCTTTTTTCTTTTTCTATTTTGGAAACTTCTCTTAGAATTAATAAGTGACATAAAGCTTCGCAATTGCAAAAATTAATAAAGGTTAGTTATGTTCTACCAAATTATGGGTCTCTTACCAATTTAAATTTCCTTACATGCATTTGTTCATTTACCCACATTTCTTTTTTTTTTCTTAAGAAAATACATATGTGTGTGTGTATGTGCATGTCCGTGTGCGTGTGCGTGTGCGTGTGCGTGTGCGTGTGCATGTGCGTGTGTCACGGGCGGATTCCGTCGCTCGACCCCGTGCGGCACTTAGCGTTCCTGACCTCACTGAGGAAGGCTAAGTCAGCCTGTAATACACTCACAATGTTAGAGAGAGAAAGTAGAGAGAGAAACTGTAACAGTATACTGTATTCACTTAAATAACTTGTGTGTTACATCTGAGGGGAATACCCCTATATATACAGAAAGCTTTTACAATCTAATGGTCCAGATCGATTCGATCTAATGGTTACAATTGATTCCCAACTACTACATTTACCTACCTTCACCAACTACTATACAATCTTCTGGACTTCTCTAGAACCTTCTAGAACTTTTCATCATCTAGAAGCTTTTGGTGGGCTTGGGCTTTTGTCTTTGGGCTTTAGGAACCTCCTAAGAATGGCCCACTTCGAGAGGTCCATAACATTCTCCCCCGTTCAATCCGGCGACGCCCTCGTCGCTCCTTCCTCGTGGAACTGTTGAATCTTGTCTTTAAATTGCCACAGTGCTTCGGCTGGTTCCCAACTGGCCTCACTCTCTGGTCTTCCCTTCCATATTACCATATACTCATGTCTGGGAGTTTGTCTACGTCTCTTCACATGTCTATCAGCTATGATCCCTTCGACTTCCTTATCAAATGAATCCCGTACTCCTATTGGGGCCCTTTGTGATATAGTTCTTATAGGGTCTTCCTCATCTTTGTAGAATGGTTTTAGCATGCTCACATGGAAAACCGGGTGGAATTTCAGTTTAGGAGGAAGTTCCAATTTATAAGATACTTGCCCTATTCGTTTCACAATTGGGAATGGACCCTCATATCGCCTCATTAGACCTTTATGTAGTTGGCCCTTCGTACGTTGTATCAAATGTAACTTAACAAGCACTTGGTAACCTACCTGGTATTCCATCGGCCTCCGCTTCTTGTCTGCAATCTTCTTCATTCTCTTGATAGCTCGGCTTAAGTAGGTCCGGGTTAAGTCATGATTTTCCTGCCATTCCCTTGCGAATTTATATGCGGGAGGGCTGGACCCTGTATATCCTATTGCCACTGTATGAGGAGTTAAGGGTTGCCTTCCCAGGACAATCTCGAAAGGACTCTGTTCGATGGACTCATTCTTCTGTAGATTAAACGAAAACTGTGCCACGTCTAACAACTTAGTCCAATTATGTTGGTTAGCCCCTACAAAATGCCTTAAGTATAACTCCACTAAGGCATTCACTCGCTCCGTCTGACCATCCGTCTGGGGATGCAGACTAGTTGAAAAGTTCAACTCAGATCCCAGAAGTTTGAACAGCTCTGTCCAAAATCTCCCTGTAAATCGCCCATCTCGATCACTCACAATGTTTCTGGGTAGGCCCCAATACTTTACTATATGTTTCAAGAACAACCGGGCCGCTTCATCCGCTGGGCACTCCTTTGTTGCTGGAACAAAAGTCGCGTATTTTGAGAACCTGTCTACCACCACCATAATTGTACCATACTCTTCCGATCGGGGTAAGCTTACAATGAGGTCCATGGAAACACTTTCCCAGGGCCGTTCAGGAATGGGAAGAGGCTCTAGTAGTCCTGGAGTTGCCTTGTGTTCAACTTTGTCTTGTTGGCACACGAGACAAGTTCGGACATAGCTTTCAATATCTTCCCTCATGTGTGGCCAAAAATACCTTTCTTCCACTAATGCTCGGGTACGGTGCATTCCTGGATGACCTGCCCATTTAGAATCATGACACTCCTTAAGTATCTCCCTTCTCAGATTCAAGGAATGGGGCACATAAATTTGTTGCCCTTTTGTATATATTAGTCCATTCTCTTGCCAAAATCTCCTTGTCTTCCCTTCTTGACATTGAATCCATAGAGCTTTAGCTTGCTTATCACTCTCCATCCCCTCTTGAATTCTATCAATGAGGTTGCTTTCAGGTTTGCTGATGGCTGCCAACTCGACCCTCCGGCTCAAAGCATCCGCCATAACATTAGTCTTACCTGACTTATGTTCAAGGTCGAAATCAAATTCTGCCAGAAAAACCTGCCATCGGGCTTGCTTGGGCGAGAGCTTCTTTTGAGTCTGAAAATAGCTGGTGGCCATATTATCAGTCTTGACCACAAACTTTCTCCCTAATAAGTAGTGCCTCCATACCCGAAGACAGTGTACTATCGCCGTCATCTCCTTTTCATGCACTGGATATCGTTTCTCTGTATCATTCAACTTTTGGCTCTCAAATGCTACGGGGTGTCCTTCCTGCATTAAAACCCCTCCAATAGCAAAATCACTAGCATCAGTACATACCTCAAAGGGTTTGCTAAAGTTGGGAAGGAGAAGGACCGGCTCCTTCGTGACTGCCATTTTCAAGGTCTCTAGGGCCCGCCTTCTCTCTGTACTCCAAACCCAAGGGGTATCCTTTTTTAGTAAGTCCGTCAAAGGACCAGCTATCTTCGAATAGCCCTTAATGAATCTTCTGTAATAATTTACTAAGCCAAGGAAGGATCTCAGCTCAGTAGGCTTGGTGGGTTCCTTCCAGTCCCAGATGGCCCGTACCTTTCCTTCATCCATTCTAATCTTTCCTCTCCCCACTATGTGACCAAGGGATGTCACCTCTTCTTGCGCAAAGGCACATTTCTCTATTTTCACATACAGATCATTCCTCCTCAAAGCTAAAAATACTGAGCGAAGGTGATCTATATGTTCCTCCAACGTCTTACTATAAATCATGATATCATCCAAGTATACTACTACAAATTGATCAAGAAAAGGCGCTAGAACACGATTCATAAGTGTGCAAAAAGTAGCCGGGGCATTAGTAAGGC
Source organism: Lumnitzera racemosa (assembly GCA_024138005.1). Taxonomy (NCBI): domain Eukaryota; kingdom Viridiplantae; phylum Streptophyta; class Magnoliopsida; order Myrtales; family Combretaceae; genus Lumnitzera; species Lumnitzera racemosa. The sequence goes on from JAMXBC010000009.1 coordinate 41,280,853, forward strand.
CAAACGGCATGACTAGGAATTCAAAAGCACCATACCTTGTAACACAAGTAGTTTTGGGTTCATCTCCTTCTGCAATCCTCACTTGGTGATATCCCGAGCGTAAATCCAATTTGGAGAAGTATCTAGCTTCTCCCAACCTGTCGAATAGATCCGATACCAATGGAATGGGATACTTATTCTTTATTGTGACCTTATTTAAGGCTCGATAATCAATACACATTCGGAGTGATCCATCTTGTTTCTTCTGAAAAAGTACGGGAGCTCCAAAAGGTGCCTTTGAAGGCCTAATGAAACCTGCTTCTAGTAATTCCTTCAATTGTCGCCTCAATTCTTCTAATTCTGGAGGTGACATCTTATATGGGACGGCGGCGGGCGGCCTGGATCCGGGTTCCAATTCTATCACATGGTCTACCTCCCTTCTTGGTGGTAACTTCTTAGGCAGCATTGGTGGCATTATATCCTTAAATTCTCCCAATATTTCCCCCACTTGAGGTGGAACACTTTCTTGACCACTAGTCTCTTCCCTAACTTTTAAGGCAGCCAAGTAAGTGACTTCATTCTTCTTGAGTCCCTTTTTCAATTGCATCGCTGATAAGAATTTGGTGGCTTGGCCTACCTTTCTTACTACAGGAACCACGCATTGCAAATTGTGATCAAGTACACAAATGCAGTTAGCTCGTGGTACGATAAGCACATCAATGCGATCTAAGAAATCCATCCCAATCACGAACTTAAAATCATCCATTGGCACTACTTCAACTGTCTCCTTTCCCTGCCAACCCCCAATACGGAGCTCTATCCTCCTGGCTACTCCAATAGTGGGAACTTCTTTTGAGTTAACTGTTTTGAGCCATGTTTTGGTCTCCTCCACTTTTAGCCCCAACTCCTTGGCTGCCATATCAGAAATAAAGAGATGAGATGCTCCTGTATCTATGAGGGCATTGAGTTTCTTACCTGCTACTGATACTTCGGTATACATCAATCCTTTTCTTTCATTGACTTGAGACTTCATCGCACTGAGTAGACGAACTGACCCTAACTGGGCCTCATCCCTATCATCTGAGCTTTCACCTGCTACCAATGCCGCCAATCTCTCTTTCTTCGGACACTCCCTGGCATAATGGGGTCCATTACAGAAATAACATTTCAACTCACGGGGTTTCCATCTTTCCCCATCTCTCCCTTCACGAGTTCTTCCTCTATCGTTATCTCTTTCTTCGGCTTTGGTTTTTCCTTTGGAAGAACTCCCACTCTTTTCCCTTTCAACTCCCCCTTTCCATCTTCCTCTTGTGGTCTTAGGATCAGTCTTCCGAAATTCCATTAGGCCTTCAGCAACTGCTATAGCCTTGGAAATGTCTTCCACTCCCCTTCGCTCCAGTTCTAATTTAGCCCAGGGCTTTAAGCCATCCACAAACATCACTAAAGCATCTTCTTGGTTGAGGTCTGGGATCTCTAACATCAACTCCGAAAATTCCTTTACATATTGCTTTATGTCACCCTTATGGGTTAGGTGACGCAATTTCACCTTTGCTTCCTTAGCAGCATTTTAGGGGAGAATTGACCCTTCAACTCTTGTACAAAGCTATCTCAGGTGTTGATATCAGCCGCCCTCCTGCGCCACCATACCATGGCTGAGTCTTTCAGATACATGGCAGCAGTACGTACCTTTCCAGCATCATCTAAGATTCCCACAGCATTAAAGTATTGTTCCACTCCCCATAAGAAGTTATCTACTTCTCGAGCAGACCGCATCCTGCCAAAGTGCTCTGGTCTTGGAATATCGACCCTATGGCCGGTCTGGAGAGTCATTCCATTTGCAATAGCGATTCGGCAGGCCGCCAATTGCGTCTTGAGATCTCCAATCTCTTGATGCATGGCCACTACCACTGCATCAATCTTAGCTTCATAAGCTTCTTCCTTAGTTTCTAAGGCCGTAACTCGGGCTTGGAGAGCATCACCCTTCTCTCCAATAACATTTCCATGCTGCCTAAGCTCTTCTACAGCTCGATTCAGTGCTCCCTGCAATTCGCCTCGGAGTTCTTCCTCCATTTCCACAAGACTGCCTTGAGACTCATCAAATTGTTCCTTAGCCTCAGCAATGCTCAACTCTGCCTTATCCATCCTATTAAGGAGAGAGTTCAGTAGGTCCCGAGACCTAGCCCTTTGCCTGGTAACACGGCGATCGTCATGGTCAGCCAACTCATCGACCATTGAAGCGTTGTTGTCTCCTCCAGATGACATCTTCTCCACAAGCAATTCCTTTTTCAGGCTCTGATACCACTTGTCACGGGCGGATTCCGTCGCTCGACCCCGTGCGGCACTTAGCATTCCTGACCTCACTGAGGAAGGCTAAGTCAGCCTGTAATACACTCACAATGTTAGAGAGAGAAAGTAGAGAGAGAAAATGTGATAGTATACTGTATTCACTCAAATAACTTGTGTGTTACATCTGAGGGGAATACCCCTATATATACAGAAAGCCTTTACAATCAAATGGTCCAAATCGATTCGATCTAATGGTTACAATTGATTCCCAACTATTACATTTACCTACCTTCACCAACTACTAGACAATCTTCTGGACTTCTCTAGAACCTTCTAGAACTTTTCATCATCTAGAAGCTTTTGGTGGGCTTGGGCTTTTGTCTTTGGGCTTTAGGAACCTCCTAAGAATGGCCCACTTCGAGAGGTCCGTAACACGTGCGAGTGCTTGTGCGTGTGCATGTGCGTGTGCGTGCGAGTGCATGTGCGTGTGCGTATATGCATGCGTGTGCATGTATGCGTATGCTTGTGCTTATGCGTGTGCGCGTGCGTGCGTGCGTGCGTGTGTGTGTACATATGCGTGTGCGTGTGCGTGTGTGCGTGTGCATGTATGCGCATGTACGCGTGTGCGTGTGCGCGTACGTGTATGTGTGTGCGTATGTGTGTGCGTGCGCGTGTACGTGTGTATGTGCGTATGTGTGTGTGTACGTATGTGCGTGTATGCTTGTGTATGTGCATATGTGTACGTATGTGCGTGTGTGTGCGTGTGTGTGTGCGTGTGTGCGTGCGTACGTGTGCGTGCGTACGTGTGCGTGCGTGCGTGCGTGTGCGTGAACATGTGCATGCGTGTGCGTATGCATGTGCGTATGCGTGTGCGTGTGCGTATACGTGTGTGCGTGTGTGTGTATGTGCGTATGTGTGTGCGTGCATGTACGTGTGCGTGTGCGTGTGTCTGTGTGTGCGTGTGCGTGCGTGCGTGCGTGTGTGTACATGTGTGTGTGCATGTGTATGCATGCGTGCATGTGCGTGTGTGTGTGCGTGCGTGTGCGTGTGCATGTGCCTGCATATATGCATGTATGTGTGCGTGTGCACGTACGCGTACGCGTATGCATGTGTGTGTGTGCGTGTGCGTTTATGTATGTGTGCATGTGCGTGTGTGCGTGTGCATGTGCACATGCGCGTATGCGTGTGCTTATGTGCATGCGCGCGTTTGCGTATGCGTATGCGTGCGTGTGCGTATACGTATACGCATATGCGCATGTGCAGTGTGCGTGTGCATGTGTGTGTGCGTGTGCGTGTGCGTGTGTGTGTATGTATGTATGTGTGTGTGTAATAACTATTTGATGACTCTTTATGGAGTATTGTCATCATGTTTCAAAATAGCTCCCAAACGCTAAGCCTTCTAAAGAAGTCCAATCAAAACCCACTCTAATTCCAAATTGGCCACTCAAGGAAATGACAATAGCAATAACAACTCAAAGATCACTAATCCTATTGAGCTAAGGCTCCGATCTTTAGAAAGGATCATAAGAAGGATGGCATAATAGATGAGTTTCCTTGCTGACAACATTGCCTTACTTTGAGCCACAGCATTAGCTAATTAAGAGAGATTAAAGGCCTGTTATGGGAAGAATATTGAGGCTCCACCCCTTGAGGTAGAGGATAATTATCCAAAGGACTAGCTTAAGTAAAAAAGAGTTTATCCAAAGGTCAACATCAACTTTTGAGCCCCCTATATATGTGTCCCCAATTAGCACAAGGTCGACTAACTCAGGACCTAATGAAGATAGTTTGAAGGAATCGGAAAGGAAGTTAACCCAACAAATAGATGAAAAGATGAAGGCACTTAGGGGCTATGATTGGTTTAAATAGGTTAGAATTACTAATTTCTCTACTTATGATGTTGGAGCCTACCTTGAGAAGTTTAAGGTACTAAAGTTTGAAAAGTACAATGGGATAGGATGCCCTAAACTTCACACCAAGATTTATGTGAAGAAGATAGGCAAATATGTTCAATATGACCAACTTATGGTGCAGATATTCCAAAATAACCTGATAAGTTTGACTTTGACTTAGTACACCTAACTTGACCTTAACCAAATAAACACATGGGAAAAGCTCACCAAGGCGTTCTATGAACTGTATAAGTTTAATGTCGAGGTTGCTCCTGCCATGGTAGACTTGGGCAGCGAAGAAGAACAAAAGACATTCAAAGAGTATGCTCAAAGATGGAGATCCTTAGTTGCGAGGGTATCTAGTCCTACGACTAAGAAAGAGCTTATCTCATCTTCCATTAATACCTTAGAAAGGCCCTACTTCTCCCATTTGATCGGACAAGCCTAATCTTGTTTCATAAAGGTTTGGCAATTAGGTGTAGGATTAAAAGCACTGTCTCCTCCAGCCAAGGTTGTTAAACTCATGATTTTATGTAGAATCGCTAAAGAGTTAGTAAAATTAGAACGTGAAATCAAAACATAAAAACGTAAGTTTCTATAAACTATTTAAAATAGCTTTAAAAAACTATAGAGATGCTTATAATAATTATCTAAAACTTGAAATACATGATAGAAATATAGAAATGAAGAGATTAAATTCTTTTTTCATAAAAAATGCTTAATAATATATAATTAAACATGCATGAAAGAAGGACAAATAAAGTCGAAACTAAACTTTTTCCATTATTTTCTTTTTTTAAAAAAAAAACAATGAACTAAAGAGAATCAAATATCTCACTATTCTAACTAAAACTTAGGTGAATACTATGAACATAAAAAAAGAGATTGAAGATGATGTAATGCCTGATAGTTGATGCCTTGTAAAAGCTTAATTGTATTTTTTTTTAATCCCATTTAACTTAGATATGTAGAATCAATCAACTCAGTTAAAAACGTAAGTTTCTATCAAGTTTATATGTAAACTCGGTTAAAAATGTGAGTCTTTACATGAAAAAAGAGTTTATATATGAGTTAACTCGAAAGGGCTTCTCAAAATCTTAAACTCATAGAATCGCATGAGTAGAGTTGCAATTTTGACAACTATACCTCCCATAAGTTGCAAGAACCATCAAATAGAAGACCATCCGCTTCCTCCTGTAGTAGGTAAGTTTAAGGAATCCACAATCAATGTAGTGAATTCAAATGCTAAATTAAATGCTTAGGTCTCCTTTAAGGTAAATCTTCCTCAAGCCTAATAATAGGTCATAAATCACCCCCAGGCCAACAAAGCCCCCCAGGTAGTTCACTAGGATACCAGTTCCTCTAAGTCAAGTCTTCAAGAAATTGTGAGAAGAAAATCTAATTCAATATAGGCTCCCCAATGAGAGGTATAAGCCAAAGGTTTACGATCCTAAGTAGAAATGTAAGTATCATTTGGGTCAAGTGGGACACTTAACCAATGCATATTGGAGACCGAAGCATAAGATTTAGGACTTGACATATGAGGGTTTAGTGCAACTAAACTTTGTAGAAGCCCTAACACCGAATGTTAGCAATAACCCTTTACCCAACCATGGCTCGATTATCAACACGATTATTGACAACTTCGAGTTTGCCATCAATGTGATTGGTTTTAATAAGAAGCCCAAAGTTTTTGAGTTCCACAAGAATGAACAGGCCCCAAAAGCTAAGAGGTACACCTTCCACATACCAGTAATGCTAAAAAATTATAAAGCTGCATCATTTAACTATCAAGTGGTAAATCATGAGAGATTAAGTTCTTAGTAGGGGAAAGTACTCAATCTAGAAAGGTTTATGACCCAAAGGAAGATCTCAAGAAGAAGAGTGTGCTAGAAGTGACAAATAACAAAACAATTGAATATGAAGAAGGGCTATTTGCCTTTACCAAGATGATCAAATTAAGTGAGCAAAAGATAATAGTACAACTCGCTAAGACCCTAGCATAAATATCATTGATGAGTCTGTTGATGGCATTTGAGCTACATAAGGAGGCTCTGTTTAGAACCTTGAGGGAGGTTAAGGTCTCTCATAAAAAACCAACCAAGAAAATAAGACTAATCACCAATTCTATCCTCACTATAGATCAAATTTCTTTTTCAATTGAATAATTGGGAGAGGAAGGTAATTAGTACTCCGAGCCACTTTTTATAATAGTGAGAAGTAACAACATAATCATCACTAAATTCCTCATCGATAATGGATCATTACTAAACGTTTACCTACTTGCTATCCTAAATTTGTTAGGTGTCGACACAACTGCTATCAAGCCTAGTTCTACAATAGTTAGGGCCTTTAACAGATCTAGAAGAGAAATTATAGGGAAGATAGATTTAATTGTTGACATTAGCCCTTAAATCTTCAGTATCTGATTCCAAGTGCTAAGTATCCTAAGATCCTTTAACTTACTCTTGGGGAGACTTTAGATTTATGCAATAGGGGACATACCTTTAAGCTTGCATTAGAAGGTGAAGTTTATCTCAAATGGCTAAGTAATTACTTTGGGGAGATTAAGATTGATATTTGCAAGGAAATAGCCATACCTATATAAGCAGTAAAGAGTTGGAAGATTTTGGGCTATAAATGCTTGAAGTGGTGTGTATGATTACCAGTCATAATAGTGAAGCGAATGAGAAGATGAAGTTTAAGGATGGCCAAATTGGTACTTATGGCCTTGGCTACAATTGAACTCTAGTAGAAGAGTTTTAGAAAAAACAAGTAAGGGGTAAGAGACATGACAAGTTCTACTATGCCCCAATGACCTTTCCACCGCTAACCAAGACATTTATCTAAGTAAAGACTCAAGCCCTAAAATCTTCCAAAGAACAACTCCCTCGTAAAGTGGAATCAATGGGCTCATCTCATAAACTCCAACTCCATCTAAAAACTAGTTCTTTATCTTTACGAATGACAATAGTTCTTCCCTAAGGTAAAGGGTAAATCGTAGTTTAAGTATTTTTTATTGTCATCTTCTAAGTGTTTGAACGAGAACTTCTGCAACATTTAATTGAATAAAATATCAATTTTTTTTCTCCATTACATTGTAGCAATCTCTTACTTGCATTCTTTTCTTTATATACTTTGCCTAGATATGATGCTTCAAATGAAAACTAGGGCTACCTTGCGTAGGTAAACAATAAAAATATCAATATGACTTCTTGTCCTACTAAGTTAGTTATCGAAAGTGATGCCAATAACTACAACAATATGCAAGAAAAATGGTAAAAACATGAATTGGGTAGAATTTCCCTTGATGAACCAATTAAAATAATTAAAGTAAAGACAGATGATGACCCGAAGAATTTAAAGATTAGAGGGAATTTGAAAGAGGAGCAAAAAGCATAAATGACCACGCTACTAACTAAATATCAAGACGTGTTTTCACGATCTTATGAGGACATGCATCCATCAATCATAGTTCATTGCCTACCCATGCGAGAAAACATCGAGCCTAAAAAGCAAAAGTTAAGAAGATTCCGACCTAACATTGTTCTAAAGATCAAGGAGGAGTTTAAGAAGTTACTTGAAGTTGGTTTCATCAAGATATCTAATTATTTGGAATGGGTAGCTAACATTATTCCAATGATGAAAAAGAAGGGGAAGGTAATTATTTGGAATGGGTAGCTAACATTATTCCAATGATGAAAAAGAAGGGGAAGGTTATAGTGTGTGTAGACTTCCAAGACCTCAATCAAGCAATACCTAAGGACAACTTTCATTTGCCTCAGATTGATGTCTTGGTAGATAATATAGTCTGAAACCATCTTTCCTTGTTCATGGATGGATTTTTCAAGTACAATCAAGTCCAAATGTCTGAAGAAGACAAGACTAAGACAACCTTCATTATAATCTAGGGCATGTTTTGCTACAAAGCGATGCCTTTCGGACTTAAGAACGCTGGGGCAACATACCAAAGAGCAATGGTTGCAATCTTCCATGACATGATGCATAAAGAAATAAAAGTATATGTTAATGGTATGATTGTGACATCTAGAGAAGGGGAGGATCACATAAATAATTTAAGGAAGTTGTTTGTCAAATTAAGGAAGTTTTAGCTAAAGTTGAACCTAGAGAAGTATACTTTTAGGGTGACATCAAAGAAGTTGCTAGGTTTCATAATTAGCCAAAGGGGCATTGAAGTAGATCTTGATAAAGCCAAACTTATAATTGGCATGCCTCCTCTACGTGCACCCAAGGAAGTAAGAGGCTTATTGGGCCATTTGAATTATACAGTATGGTTTATATCTCAACTAATAAATAAATGTTGCCCTCTATTTAAGCTATTAAAGAAGAATGCTAATGTCAGTTAGGATGAGGAATGCAAAGAAGCCTTTGCAACAATTAAGAAATATCTCATGAACCCTCTAGCATAGGTAACTCCTAAACCTAGGAAGCCGTTATACTTATACCTTACTATATTGCCTGAATCTATGGGATGCATACTTAGCTAAAAAAGATGAGGAAGGGAAAGAGTAGGCTATCTATTATTTGAGCAAGAAATTTATAGAGGGAGAGGAAAAGTATTAAAAAATTGAAAGAACATGTTGTGCCTTAGCTTAGGTCATGCATCAACTCAGACAATACATACTTTACTACCAAATCAAGCAGCTTACATAACATGACCCCTTGAAGTATTTGGTAAAGAAACCAACCCTCATTGGTAGAATTTCAAAGTAGTAGATGTTATTATTAGAATTTGACATCATGTATGTGAACCAAAGTTTAGTTAAGGGAAAGCCTTGGTAGAGAATCCCCCTTAAGCTACTCCTCAAGAATTATAAGTCGGATTTCTTAATGAAAATATCTTAGTGGCTAAAAATGATTCTAATAGTGAAGCAGTTAAGAAGCCTCAAATTGGAAGATGTTCTTTGATGGAGTCGCCAATGTGTCTGGATGTGGAATTAGGGCAATACTGATATCTCCTAAAGGTATACAATTCTCGATGGCCATAAGGCTCGTTTTCCCATATATTAACAATATTGTAGAATATGAAGCATGTATTATGGGACTCAAAATGGCACTAGATAAGAAGATACGAGAATTAGAGGCATTTGGAGATTCTTTAATGATCATTGACCAAGCTTAGGGTGAATATAAGATAAAGAACCCTGAATTAGTACCTTACCACTAACATTTGGTTAAGTTGGTAGAAAGGTTTGAAGAAGTTACATTCACATACGTACCAAGGACTTAGAATCAGTTTGCTAATGCTTTAGCTACCTTAGCATCTATGATTCGGATATACGGTAAGCTAGAAATTCAGTCAAACAAGATTAAAATTGAAAAAAAGCCCGCTTTCTACCTAGCAATTGAGAATACACACGATGAAAAGCCTTGGTACCATGATATCAAAACATTCTTACAATAAGGTATGTACCTTAATAATGTTGACAAGAAGGACAGGAAGACGATTAGAAGATTGACAGCTTAATACTTGATAAGCGAATCCACCTTGTACCAACAATTGTTTGATGGTACATTCCTGTGGTGTGTAGATGAAAAGGAAGCAAAAGTTTTTTTAAAGGAAGTGTACGAAGGAGTATATGGTCCATACATGAACACTTACACACTTGCCAAGAAAATCATAAGATTGGGATACTATTGGTTGATTATGGAGGGAGATTGCATAAAACATGTCAAGCACTGCCACTTATGCTATGTTCATGCAAGCAAAGTAAGTGCTTTACAAAAAGAATTACATACACTATCTATGCAATGGCCATTTTTGACATAGGGAATGGCTATCATTGGCCCGATCACTCCAAAGGTATCTAATAGTCATCATTTCATACTGGTAGCTATTGATTATTTTAGTAAATGGGTTGAAGCCCCATCCTACTCAAGTGTTACTACAGGGGTAGTCGTTAAGTTCATCAAGAGGGATATTCTAGCTTAATATAAGACTCTAGAGACAATTATTACTAATAATAGTATGATTCTTAACACAAACTCATATCAAAATTGTGTCAGTAGTTCAAGATCATCTACTGAAATTTCACTCCCTATCAACCTCAAATGAATGGGGCCATAGAAGCTGCCAACAAGAATATCAAAAGAATCATTAAGAAGATGGTGGTCACATATTGAGGTTGGCATGAAATGTTACCATTTGCACTCATAGCCTACCAAACTTCTATCATAACGTTCATAGAAGCAATGCCTTACTCATTAGGATATGGAATGGAAGTTATATTACCTATAGAAGTCAAGATTCGATCTCTTAGAGTGCTATCGGAAACCTAATTGGATGAGGTTGATTGGATAAAGAAACGCATCGAAAAGTTGAATTTAATTGATGAGAAAAGGTTGATAGCCTTATGTCACAATATGTGCCATCAACAATAAATGGCCAAAGCTTTCAACAAGAAAGTGCGACCACAGAGTTTCAAAGAGGGAGACATGATATTAAGGAAGACTCTTCTCAACATATAAGACTTTAGAGGGAAATTCACTCCAAATTATGGAGGTTAATATATTTTAAAGAGACTATTGCCTAAAGGGGCTTTGATTTTATCTCAAATAGATGGTCCAAACTTAGAGGACTATATAAATACTGATGCAATAAAGTCGTAAAACTCTTAAAAAACCAATGTAATTTTTGCTCAGATCATGAAATGCCATCAATCTTAATATTGTTGTGGTTTTATTTTCATTTTCTACAAGTAAAGTTAGTATCCTTAGTAGTTGTCGATACTAGGTAACATCCTAACACTTTTCCCACTTTGTCAAAGGTCTACTCTCTTACTCTACATACTTTACCCAGATAAACTCCATATACAGTAAACATAAGAGAAAATGAACACATAGACTACAACAATGACAATTAATAAAAACTCTTCAAATACTCTATTATAGTTCACTTTCCCCAATACAAGAGATTTGCTTTCTACCTCATTCAAAAGAGTAAGCATCTCATAGCAGATTAGTATTCCTCGATCAAAGATAAAGGTTTGGGTTTAGATAGGGAAAGCTAAGAGGTAATTTAATTAAAACTTTGAGGATTTATGTGGAACCAGAAATCCAAGACATTATCTTCTTACTCAAACGAGGAAGACATTTCATGTATTGGGTCACTTTCCTTAAATTCGCTATTAAATAAGACTTTGTGTGCCCCATTTCAAGAATCAAAATGAATTTTAAAAGGCTGAACCATTGGTTTTAATCGAACTTCTTAAGAAAAGGCTTAATTGTTTGGTTACTATCAAATAAGCCAGGTAAGTACTTTTGTACTTGTTGGCGTAAGGGTAATTAACTTTTTCTAAAACTTTACATTTGCATTAAGCATCCTCCTAAAATGGTAGCCAGCCCATAGGATGCTTTCCCTTCATCTCCTTTAGGGTTTTAGTTAACTTAAGGAGCACTTTACTTGTTTGCCTAAGTTAGTCAACTCAAAGGAACACGACCAAGTTTCAATTTTTCATTTAGGGTTTTAGCTAGCTCAAGGAGCGCTTTACCTTTTCACCTAGGTTAGTCAACTCTATGGGAGAATGACCAGTTTTCAATTTCCTATTTAAGGTTTTAGCCAACTCGAGGAGCGCTTTACCCATTTGCCTAAGTTAGTTAGCTTAGAGGAGTATGATTAGTTTTTTAATCAAATTTCATTTAGGGTTATTGGTCTCACAGAGATACTTCCACCTATGTTAGTTAGCTTAGAGAAGTACAACCAGGTTATAAATTGAGTATCATTTTAGGGTTCTTACTAGCTTATAGAGGTACTACCTTCCTTGCAATATCTTTTAGAGTTCTTACTAACTTACATGGTGCTATCCTCCTTTTAGTATCTTTTAGGGTTCTTACTAGCCCATAGGGATACTGCCCTCCTTTTAATATCTTCTAGGATACTTGCTAGCCTATTGAGGTACTACTCTCCTTTCAAGATCTTTTAGGGTTCTTGTAGCCTACAAGGGTATTCTCTCAAATTAGTATCATTTTAGGGTTCTTATTAGCCTATAGGGGCCTTATCTCCTTTTAGTATCTTTTAAGGTTTTTGCCAACCTACAAGGGCACTCCCCTTAGTCAGTATCATTTTAGGGTTCTTGCCAGCCTATAGGGCTCTACCTTCCTTTTAGAATCTTTTAGGGTTTTTGCTAGCCTATAGGGGCATTACCCTTCTTTCATTATCTTTTAAGGTTCCTGCTAGCCCATAGGGGCACTACCCTCATTTTAATATCTTTTAGGACTCTCACTAGCCCATAAGGGCGCTCCCTCTTTTCAGTGTCTTCTAAGGTTCTTGCTAGCTCATAAGGATGATATCCTCCTTTCAATATCTTTTAGGTTTCTTGCTAGCCCATAAAGGGTACTACCCTCCTTTTAGTATCTTTTAAGGTTCTTGCTAGCCTATAGGGGTGCAACTCTACTTTCAATTTGTTTTAGGGTTCTTCTTAGCTCATAGGGGCATTGCCTTCCTTTTAAGACTCTAGCTAGCTAAACCCTTTTGAAAAACTTATTCTCATGTCTCAATCAACTGTTAGAGCACCACTTTTCTTTTCAAAACTTTTTGTCATCAAATCCGTAGTGGTTCAAGCCTCGAATAACCAACTAATTATAGCGTTTCTTAGGACAAATTTCATTCATAGGGCAAAAATAGTATCTCTTTTTGTAGTTGTAGTAAATTTTTACCTAAATTTCACCATAAAAAGGAGCAGTTGTAGACATCTCATTTTTGTTCCCTTGTAGTTTTAATTTTTTAAAATAAAAGAAAAAAGGTCATAATTCAGAAAATAACAAAAAATTGAAAAATAATAAAATAAAAAAATTGAAAATAAAAATGTTTAAAGAATCTTAGTCAAGTCAATCAGTTATTTAGGGTTAGAATAGGCAATAGTCCAAAGTATACATGCAATTTAATAAATTTATAATCTTTAAAATTTTTTAGCTTCATTGGAAAAATATTACAGTAAAATATTTCAATGGATTTTTATCCAATTTAAAAATATTTTAATGGGATTGATTAATAAGGCTCTATGTTCATTAAATTCGAAATTGATGATAAAATATATTTAACATGTATATTTTAGGCTATTTTAAAGGGTTATGGTCAATTAAAATCAATTTGGGCTACGTAGGGCTTGGGTTTGGAACATGAAATTTAAGTTAGGTTTAGAATTAATGGCTTAAGTATATTTTGAATGCTTAACTTGTTAAGGAAAAAGACTAGCTTAATCGGCTAACATATGCACCTATTGTTCATAAGATTTATGGTTTAACTCTCATAGTAGGTAAAGAAGAGCATTTTTCTTTCTTTCTTTCTTGGTCACGCGCATGGTACATGACCATTTTCTTCAACCAAGATTGACAAGTCTAAAAATAGTTTACTTTTAGAAGACTACATTAAAGCAAAGATTGAGCCCATTATGTCTCTAATGGAGATTTTTGTCAACCTCACCTTTATATGGGCCTTGGTTTAGTTTTGAAACCTAGAACTTGTGGCTTTCTATTTAAGGCCTAATCAATTATGTCATTTGATTGAAGAATATACCTAACTACTGAAGGCCCTTGCTAATATGAGTGAGACTTACCTTCTAAACCTCAAAGAAGGTGCCTACAGCATCTTTGGTAACATATTGGGAGTGAAGAAGAACAAAACAGACTATACCTTAAAGGATAATAATGGGAGGTATCTTAAGCTATCCAATTTGTTGGACTGGTTTGTAAGAAAGTTCAAATACCAAGAGAAGCACGACATCATTTGTGGGGACAACTAAGGATGGCAATATTGAGGAACATTTTGTTTCCAAAAGGAGTATTTAATATCCGCTTTCAAATAATAAAGATAGTAGCCTAGTTTCTATAAGAGAAATCATATGTCCTAACCCTCTTAGTTGAGCAAACAGATCATTAAATTACCTTAAGATGAAAAGACATGAGGACATGAAGACTTCCTTTAGCTTACTTATGATTTGGCTTATCAACAACATAACGATCCACTAACTCATGTTCCATAGGGTTGAGTTTGTTGTGAAGATTGATATAATCTTGACTTTTATGAGTGTTGATTTGTTAGAAGCCCTTACTTGCTATTAGGTTAAAATCCTTCAAAATTTTAATGTTGAAGACTTAGTATATGTTGTTAGATGGTCAGCTACTAAGGAGATGATAAGGGGTTATAGAGATTATGAGGCCATTTTGCTCATTAGGATGAATTGGTACACATGCTATTATCTAATTGTAGTAATCTGATAAGCTGAGTCCATTTAGACTATAATCTACAAGCCTTCATTAGATAAGGCAACTATGGGCCATTATGACTAGCTTCTTGTGATAGATGAAAGTATCTTGATTACTCACTATTAGGACTATGTGGAGTGAAAGAGTTATGGTCCTAACTTTCTAGTTAAAAGATTATCTCTACTAATACCTTAAGTAAGCAAGTTAGAAACAATTTAAGGCCCCTAATGTACTATAGCTAGCTCCAAAGAATCCTACCCTTGAAATGGAAACCTACATGAAGTAAGTCGAGGCTTGAGTAGAAGTTGTCTATAAACATATAAATAGATTAGAAAGAATTTGGAGGGCCTAATACCAGGTCACAAAATAGCAGGTTGAATCATTAAAGGATCAGTTGATAAGAGCCCATGAGAGGATATAAAAGTTGGAGGCACTAGTAGAGCCCAACCCATCTAAGAAAGGGCAAAGCAGTAAAGCAAGATCCAACCAACTACCTAAGAGAAGATGTAGCAAATAGGATTCTTAACTTAGAAACTTTGTTTCGATTTTAGGAATAAAGAGTTGTAATCAAACTCCATCAATTGCATCTTAATAAAAGTCATATTTTTTCCACATTATGGATTACTTACCAACTCCAATATTAGCATCAGTATATTCTCATAAGCATCCTTTTTCTTATATTCAATTGTTTATTCTTTATTCTTGTCATTATTTCATGCATGCAAAAAAAAAAAAATGGAAAGAAAGAAAACAAACAACAAAAGAATAATAAAAAAAATTAATAAAACAGAAAAAAAAGGAAAAAAAATTCAAAATAAAAAAAGGGGAGAATAAAAAGTAAAGAAAAAGGAAAGTTATCAAACCAGAAGAAATTATATGAGATTTTTCCTAATAGGTTCTAAGTGTTTACCATTACATAAGTTCTTCAAAAATAGCTCATAAGCAATATACTCTAGAACGAAGTCCCATACTCGTAAGCAATAATAATAATAATAAAAAAAGAATAAAATAGGAAGAAAAGGAAAAAAAATTTGAAAACAAAAAAAAGGAGAGAATAGAAAAGAAAAAAAATTAAAGGAAAAGGAAAGTTATCAAACCAAAAGGAACCATGCGAGATTTTTCCTAACTGTTTTTAAGTGTTTACCTTTACACAATTTCTTCAAAAATAGCTTGTAAGCAATATATTTTGGAACAAAGTCGCATAATCACCTAATTATGATCTAAAATGACGACTAATACAAGCAACATTGGCTATGTTGGCAACACCAACACTGAAGTACCTATTGAAACAAGGGTTGGACTTTTGTAACAATCAATGAAGAGCATGGGTAGCAATATGGACTTTTTCATTGACAATTTCAACCTCCTGCATATGGCTCAAACTACCATTTTAGAAAACTCCAAACCACAGGGGAAAGGGATTGCCATAAGCCCATAAGAAGAGGAAGAGACAAGCTTAAGATATCTGCAACTAAGGTGGAATTCGGAGTCAATTCTAAGGGTTAAAGGAAGGAATTTGAGGATAAGCGGAAACATATGGAAAAGAAGCTACTACAACAAATGAATGAAAAAATGAAAGCTTTTGAGAAGCAATGGGTTCGAGTAAGTGAGTATCACCGACATAACCATACAAGATAGCTTAGCCTTCTTAGAAAAGTTCAAGGTACCTAATTTTGAGAAGTATGATGGAATTAGTTGCACGAAGTTGCACAACCAGTTATATGACAGGAAAATGAGCTAGTATGTCCAAACCAATCCTTGAAAAGAAGCTGACCTTCACTTTTATCAATACCTTCAAGAAGTCCTACTTTACACATCTCATACCACTTACCTTAGCCAGCTTTATAGAAATGGAAGCAATAGCATACTAAATAAAGAATGTTATCACATCTGGAAAATTACTTGTTTCAAATGCTTAAGACAAGAAACCTATGCCTACCTAATATGGACTTGTGGATAAACATACGAACCTAATATCACGCGTAACTAAAGGGGTGGGTCCAAGCAATAAGATGGCTCGAAAAGTAAATGATAGTCAAGGGTGAACAGGGGGTTCACCTGCATCGACAATGGATATGACGTACCAACACCTTACACAAGCTTAGGTCACACTTCATATGACGAATAAGTATGACCAGAGGTCACTTGCCACTAATCCATGCTCGAATGGGCTAGATAAGAGTATTTTAAGAGTAAGCAAGATGATACTTAGCTCAAGAGAGAGTAACAGTTCAGTGTATTCTTTTGTATGTTATTGTAGCTGTTACATTAAGTAATTATTTATAGTACCCTATTAAGGCAAGTTTTACATTATAAATAATTACAAAAATAAATCCCTATTTGATATATAAAAGGAAATTAATTTACAGGGAAAACACGAAATCATATGCAGCGAATGTCATTTATCAAAAGGATAGTACGGTTGCTAGAGAGGATAGTACATATAGACTTTTACTCTGCGATTCTAACAATAGTGTGATCCGAGTAGGGGTAGGCCTCTATTCAAGTCTATTCGTCTTAACTACCGAGGCTGGATTAGGGTTCGTTTAAGGATGACTTAGAGTAGAGTCAACCTTAGATGGTCGACTCCAGCAGTTATTAGCTCAGCCTCAGCACCGTAGAGATTGTTGTATTCAAATTTAGTGCTTGGACTAGTGTACAATAGAGGGTTAAGTTCAACACATTAGTTGGTTACCTCGGCAGTGCCTTAGATGGCATGGAGAGCAAAGTAGCTCGGCAGATCAGATTGGGGCAAGCATTACTCCTCGATATTTAACTCACCTTAGATAACTTAGCAAACCACTTGAAAGAGCCTTCAGGCTCAAGAGCATGTAATCGATCTTTGATCCCTATCACTACTAAGCCAAGTAATAAAGGAAAAGAGGCTACTGTTTGCATGGTAACCATTAACTGAAACTTAGCACCTACCCTATAAACACCCTACTAAACTACTCTAAATTCAACAACTCCCACAGCTCCAACATAACCATATCAACCGCCACAAGCCTAGCAATACCGGCCATAACAAGCCTAACTTAACCAACCTTCCCTTAGAAGATTCACTAATACTTTAGTTCCCCTAAGCTACGTCTTGTCCCGTTTGAGAGCTAATCTTCTCATTAATTTTGAACCACCCAATGAAAGATACAGACTTAAAAACTTTGACCTTGACGCTAAATGTGAGTAACATCTTAAGCAAAGGGGCTATTTTATCGACAAGTGTTGGAGGCTTGAAAACAAGATCTAAGACTTAATCGACACTAGGGAGTATAGCTGGACTTTATTGAGACTCCTAACATTAATAACAACCAACTTCCTAATCATGCTGCTATAATCAATATGATTACTACTGAAGAACTTGAACTTAGGATACATCTAGACAAGCTACCCATCGTTGTTGAACAAGTTGCCTAGTTCGTTAGAGAAAATGGACGTTTGTAAGCTATTAACCTTCGGGATAGGACCCGTACTAAGCTTATTATCTATTAGTTGCTCTAGGAAGGTAAGGTGAAGAAGGAAGAAATACAGGAGATGATGATAACTAGGCCCTGAAACTTCACCTATAGCTAATTGAAGGAGCATAGGTTAGCAAGGGACCCTATAGTTGTGTTGCTGAATTAGAGCTAAGGAAAATTCGGGGTACCTGGATATATGGTCCGTATCCATAGTATATACTGAAGGGGTGCCAATCAGATGGGGGCCCGAGTTTTAAAAAAAGGACAAAGTTAGCTACATGGTAAGACTAGTTAGGTTAAGCCTAAAGCTGATTACGATTCAATACAATAAGTAACCAAAGGAACAGTCTATGTACGGTAAGACTAGAAAGTATGTGTTCAATGTCCCGATTCCTCCCAAGAATTATAAAGCGACACATTTCAATTACTAAAATCTTAACTAGTCAAAGATTGTCACAACACTAGTTGGATGGATTACTAAGATGGGCTGAATTTACAACCCAAGAAATGAATTAAGACAAAACATGTAAGCACAAGCAGAGAAAAAATTTGACCTAGCTACTTTTAGTAAGACGATTAAGGCCAATGAATATAAGATTATGGACTAGTTAGCTAAGGTTCCAACCTAAATTTCCCTTGTAGGGCTTCTTTTGTCATCGAGCCAACATAGAGAGGCTCTCTTTAAGATTCTTAAAGAAGTTTAAGTTAGGGTACAAAGCCAATTCCATATTCACTATTAATCATATTGCCTTTTCACATTAGGAGTTATGGGAAGAAGGAAATTGCCACATTAAGCCTTTTGTATAACATGGTGATATGCAAAGATAAGATTATGGTCAAAGTCCTTATTAACAATGAGTCTTCATTAAACATATGTCCTTTAGACACCTTCCAATAGCTCGAGATTAAAGCTAATGAAATTAAGCCTAGCTCCATAATCATAAGGGTTTTTAATGGTCTAAGAGAGAGATTATAGAAGGAGTGAACCTTCAAGTAATAATCGGGTCTCAAATGTTTAGTATAACATTCTAAGTACTATACATTCCTAGGACTCATAACTTGTCGTTAGTAAGGCCCTAGATCTATGCAGCTAGTACGATTCCTTCCAACCTAAATCAGAAGGCCTGATTTATTGCTAATGGCCAACTGATCACGGTCCTAAGAGATTATGAGACAGCAACCTTATACACAGGGAGATAAGAGCTGAAAGATTTTAGGTTATAGATTTTTGATCAAGTATGCATGATCCATGGAAAGAAAGATGGAAACAATGGTTGCACATTCAAGAAGGGACAAATTGGGACTTTTGACCTGGGTATGTGTGTACAAAAAATGAGTCAATCCAAACTTACTTCATTAAAGGGAAAAAGGGGTGATTGGCTATACAGTATCCTTATGACCTTTCACCACTTGAGGAAAGCTTCGTTGGACTAATACTGAAAGCAATATTCGAAGAAGAATATCAGCTTAAAGTGTCAATAGCTTTGCAAAATTGGTTCGCTCTTCCATTAATGAATAAAATTGCTCTAGAGCAAGGATTGCGATAAGACATACCATTCATTGAGTTTTTTTTCCGTTGATCTTGTTGTTTATGATTAAGCTTTGGTGCTCCACCAATAAAATTAGTTATCTCAGTTGTTTTTCCAATATGTGGCAATAATATTAGCTTTCATTTTCATGTCTATTTTCTTCTTTCCCTTATCACTTGTCTGTTTTCTTTTATGCCCATATTTTCATATCTAATGTTCTTGATGAAAGTTGAGGTATTTTGTGCCCATAAATGATGAAAATATCGATATCATGTCCAAACCTATTGGGTTAGTTGTTAGGGATGATATTAAAGATCATAGAGAAATTCATGAGAGTTGGCAAAAATACGAATAAGGTGGTATATCCATCGATAAGCCTATTGAATTGGTTAATTTAATCTTAAATGATAGCTCTAAGAAATTAAGGATTGCAGATAATTTATCGCTAGAACGGAAAGAGAAAAATAATTGAGTTATTGATTGAATATATTGACATATTTGCTTATTCTTATGAAAACATAACAAAATTGGATCCATCAAGATAGTTTATGGAAAATTGAATAAAGTAAACGAAGAGGACCAATTTTCCTTTTTAGCCCCTCTTGGATCCATGCTTGATTGCCACCAGCAATGTTTCGTTATCTTTATTGTCGTTACTGTTATTGTCAATATCACTATTACTGTAATACTACCGTCACTGTTTAGTGGACTTATTTTTAAATAAAAAAAGTTAAAATTTATCTTATTACATATTTACTTTTTTAGAATTTCAATTAATTCTTTTTCTCTAAAAAAGGAATATTTATCTTTTCGAAGTCGATCTGAAGTTATATTAAAAATTAAAGGAGTAATGGAGAAGATAGGTAACATTTGTTCTGCCTTCAATGACAGAAAGGAGAGGTTGGCCAACGTTGAAAAGAATCTGACCACAAACTGATGAAGTGGAATCAGACTGAGAAACGCAAACCAACAAAATAACAATAAACTTTATATTTGTTTGTGGATTGACAGTAAGTAGTGTAAGTTCTGTATACCAGATTAGTATAAATCTTTTGTTTTTTGTTTTGTCTTTATCGTTACTCTCGCTCTCCCTCCGTCTCTCTCTCTCTCTATCCTTCTTTTTTTAGTTTTAGGTGTTGAAATCCGGAAGAGCCCAATACCAAAACCAACCATAATGGTTATTGCGTCATCTGCTTTGCTTTTCGTGTCTCCTCTGCCTTTCTGACTTTCCCATCCTCTTTCTGCTTTTCCCATTTATGCACCATCATTTTCTTTCTTATCCTAGTTTGTGCCATACATGAATTATGATGGACTTGTAACAGCTACAGCTTTGTCCTTTGTCCTTTTCCCCAGTTGAAATATCACTTAAACTTTCCTCCACTTTGTTGAAGCTCAGGATGCAACTTTCAGAGTTCTGTGTATGTATGTAAAGTAAACTCTATCCACTGTTAGTTTGATAGTTCAATTGCCTCGTATTGTTTTGTCTGTTCAATTAGGTAGCTGTTTATTATATCTGGGTTTTGTGTTATTGATCTGTGTTACTTATTCTTGATGGCCTGACCTAAGTTTTGTTTCAAACTGAATATTGAGCTGTCACGCAATTTAGATTCCAATAAGCTTCCAGGAACAGTGTAGCTTTCCCAATTGTTCGCTTTTGCAGGAAGATCCTTACAATCTTCCATACACTTGAATCTCTTCTATAAATTGTCTTAGCTTTTCCAGGTCTAGCTCCCTAAGTCCTAACTTTGCCACCACTTGTCTCGTCTTCCATTCATACTTTTGGTTGTTTGCATCTGCAGACATGCTTTATGGTATTTCTGTTATATTCTCCGACCGATGTCAAAAGTATCTTTTCATATCATTGTGGACATGAGAGATTGCCTGTCTATGTTACATTTGGTTGCTCGCCCCTTTTCGCACACATGTTACCTATCTATGTCGAAAGCGGCTTGTTATCCTCATTCACCTTCGTGTTGACAGGACTGGACTTTAGGCTAGAGTAGACCTTGGATGCTGATGGTTATAAACTTACAGATGCAAATGCACTCCAGTTTAGTGCTTCTCTTGCTTTCAATTGTAGTTGTTGCAGTACTATTAGAAGTAATTTTGATTGGGATAGTGATAGGAAGATTTCATTTACTATTAGAGGTGATTTTGATCAGCATAGTGATAGGAAGATGTCATATACATGGTTAAATGGAGTGGTATATCATCTTCTGACTGGGAGTCAATTTGCTCTGCACTTGTTGAATAAAAATTCACAATTTTTTTTAAATTTTGCCAGGCTTGGTGCCCTTTTGGGTATATACCGGTTGGTTTATTCCATGAACCTAAAAACTTTTTTGGTTTTTTTTTTCCCTGTCCTTGGGAATGATCCTTTGAATCTCCCACGGGTGATCAAGGTGTCTTGGTGTTCCAGAGGAAATAGCTCCTGGCACATAGAGTTCCATAAAAGAAATTTAGGGTAATTTATGCCCCTGAAAAATGGTTATCAAAAGAAGTTTTATAGAGGTTTGCAAAAACCCGATAGTCTTTTGTACTCTGTTTGATTTTCTTTAGCAGCTACTATGTTATTGTACTCTGTTCATATTAATGCAAAAAACATTGCCCCTTTCATTACGAAAAGAAAAAGAAACACCAGGAAAAAATTTTAAATTGAGGTCTAACTTTTCATAACATTTTAAAAGGATTCTATATCTTCATTTTCATTAAAAATGGAAAATTTAGTAGGGAACACATTTGGGTCCCATTGAGAAAGTAACAGGGTTTACTGTAATACTTAAACCCAAAGGTTCTTCTAATATCAGACGTTTTTTGGGGTTGGCTCTTCTTTGGGACTTGTGTTTTAGCACACCTTTTCTCCAAACATTTTTTTTATGAGAAGGTTAATGTATTCTTGGCTAATGCCTGGATAATGGGAGGGATGGCACATATGTACGGAGCCTTATTCTTGCTTTTTTTGTCTACTGTTTCTACCCCTCAAACCTATGATTGAGAGTCCTAAAGAGCAACTTAACCGTTGTCCTGACTGCCCCCCCATTTAAATTTTGAAACATGGACAAAATTCCCATCTGAAAATTTAAGTGTATAAAATGGTGGTCAGACTTTAATCTTTCATAAGTGACAAAGAAGTCTTTTCTCCATATTCTTAAAGATATATCAGGCCACATATGTTTTCAAGAGTACAAAAATTTAAATTTAAATGAAAATATTAATTGGGGAAATGCCGTTTAATTTTTTGGGGTGGGGGGGATTGATAGAAACTTTTCCCACCTACCCTATTGATAACAGTACTTCTATTAGTCTTTGGTCCATTTTTGTAGGGATTGCATAGAGGGAAAATTCCCCCCCCGAACCCCCCCCCCCGAACAACAAACTCTTTTTCCCCTAATCTTTCTTTGTTCCTCATCTCTTTTTGGAAATAGTAAATGGGAATGACTTTATTTCTTGAATCTGCAGTTGGGTCTCATTCCATTCACTGTTGTACGATTTTTGTCCTTGAGAGTTGGTGGAAAAATTCTTTGTTATTCGTGTAACGGGGACAAGGACATCAAATGGATATTGAAAGCCCCATCAAAGATCACTGTTCCCGTATGTCCATGCAAGAACCTTCTGTCAATCCTTCAAAGGACGGCAGACAATTCGCATGTTTGAATATCCATGAATGTGCAATCAAATCCAGGGGGGAATCCTTACTTGAACCTCTTTATGAGCTAATGCGAGTTTAAGAACTGGGTGGTGAAAAATTTGCAGTGAAAATTTCCCGACAAATTTATGGCAAAATTCCACGGCTTTTCTCTTGCAATTATTGCGACGCAAGTTTTTTTAGTCACAGGGATTGGGGGGCACCAGAATGCTCACAAAAGGGAGAGGGGATGAAAAAAAGGGGAATGGTTGGGGAAAGTTCACAAAAGTACAAAAGCCTGGCATTTGCCCCTTCACGGGCGTGCATTTCGCTCTCTAGGCTGGAACCTGCTGCCCTGCACCATGGGGTTAACCCCTCACAGGATGCCAGCTTCAAGAAGTGGACGAAATTTTAGCAAGGTTTTTTTGGAGTGCCTATGTATATGGAGGATGTGACGCTGACATGTTTTGGCCCGGAAGTTTTCGACAAGGGGTGAAACAGTTTCTAGTCTTTCTCCTTTTTAAGGATATGCTAGTAGCCCAAAAGCGGACAGTGCCAAGTGCACTACCACATAGGTGGATAAAAAGCACCCCATCTTACCTTGAAACTTTAAAAGTTTTTTCCACAGTGTTTTCCCACTACATTTTTTCCCTTTTATATGGGTTGAATATTAAGTTACAGGCCGGGGGTGTCATTCTTTCACTTTATTTAGGTTTTTGACCTTTCTTTTACTTTTGCCCATTTTGGGAATTTTCAAGTTGAGCTAAGGCATCGTCTTGTATCGGTTCTTTCTCTTGGTTGGAAATTCGCTGTTTCGATGGGGGTAAAGAAGTTAATTTTCTAAACGATTCAAAGTAGATTTTTTCTTTTTCCTCGTCTTTTTAAATCCCATCCCACCTCGGTTCCTCCCAATTTGTGTGGGTCATGCCTGCCCTCCCTGGGAGCTGTAGACTTATTTTCATAATTAAAAATCTCAAATTTCAATAATTTTGTTTGTTCTCAAATTTTATGTTCATAATTGGTGTTTTTAGTAAATGATTCTCAGGTTTTTTTTTCTCCAGTTAAATTTTCCATAAAAACATCTATTTTTTTATTTTTACATTTACAAAGTTGATTATGGAAAAACCCTTTCCCTCATATATCTTTATTTAGGAAGTTTAAGTGGTTTTTTTCTGAAAAATCCAATATTAATTTTTGTCCAATCCTTCCCTCTTTTTTCCCTTTCTTTACATCAAGTTGATTTATTAAAAAATTTTTTTTTTACCCATATACAAAGTTATGTAACACTTTTTTTTGTTCATTATTTACCTTCCTTCATTTTTCCCACATTATTCTTGTAAACACTTAAAACTTTTTTCAATAACATGTATTTTTTTGGGAAATTTCTTTGATATCATTTTAAATTTTTGTTATACTTTTTTAACATTTACAAAACGTTTTTTTCCATTTAACCCTTTCTTTTAACGGGAAAAAGCACCATTAAAAAAATCTCGAATACCCACTCAAAGAAAAAAATTTTTAATAATCTTCAGTTAAAGCAAAAAAAAAAACTCCTAAAAAATTGAAAAAAAAGAAAAAAACTCAAGAGCAATGGTTTTTAAAATTTTGGTTGTGAATAATTGATGATCTTTGGTTTTATAATTTTATTTATAACATTTCGTACAATAATAAATTTCCTAACAAATTTTACTAATTACCCTTTTACTATCTTTTTTAAACTAAAAATTTAAAAATTTAACTACTCACTATGTTATTTAAAATAATATTTAAATTTATTTAAGTACCTTTGTTAGAACCCACAGATAGGCAAAATATTTTTGATAGACAATTGATTTTAGTTTTTTTTCAAACTAATTTTTAGATTAAATGAAAATATGATGTTTAACCTTTTTTGAAAAAATTGTAAAATTTTATGAATAAAAAATTATGTAAAATGAAAAAAGGAAGAAAAAAAAAAAAAATAAAGAAAAAGAAGAGGAAAAAAAAAAGGGAAAAAGAAGAAAGAAAAAGAAAAAAAGGGGGAATTAAATAATTTAATTTTTCAGTGTAAATATTCTTATAATTCTTTTCCATATTAAAAAGGGTTTGTTTTAAATTGTATATAGTACGTTATAGGAAAACCATTTTTTAATTATTTTTTTAAAGGAGATTCTTTTTTTTTGTACAATTTTAAAATTTTTCTTTTTTGAAATTTAAACTTAAAATTTTCATAGTTATGGTTTTTTGTAATTATTAGCTTGTTTTTAAAATGAGTGATTTTTTAGAGCAATCTTTTATTAGAATTTTTTAAAAATTGAATTTTATTTTTTATAAATCTAATATCATTTTTTTTGTAAAAATTTGAATATATATAATTTTTAGTAAAAAGTAAAAAATTTTTCAAGAAAAAAGTTCATTAAAAAGGAAAACTTTTAAATAATACTATAATGATGTTTATGAATTTCAAATGAAAGTTAAATTATAAAAAATTACATAATAATAAAACTATGATTATATTTGGGTTAAATTTAATTTTAAATGATTTCATTAAGTATTATATTTTAATTTTACTTTATTTATATAAAAAAGGGTTTAAATTTGTAAAATTAGTGGAGGGTTTGGAATAATTGACCCCAAAGGTCAAATTAAGGGGTCTAACATATGCTTGGGGTAGATTATTGTACTTGTAATATTGTGTGTAGTTTGATCTATGTTAAATTTAAAAGACTTAATCGAAAAAACCCAAAATGTTGCTTAAAAAGGGTGTTTTAATGTGGTGATTTTAAAAGTGGTAACTTTTTATTAAAAAAGTTTTGTTTTCTTGCTAAAGTCAATTAATGTTTTCAAATAATTGTACTAAAATTGGGGAGCTGGTGTTCTAATCCAATCTTTTGGACATTCACTTAAATGAACTTTAAGTAAGATATTGATTTCATGAAGGGAAATCGAAAATAAAATTAGATAAAAAATTTTGAATGAAAAACTAAAAATGGTTTGTTGAATGATTTACATAAGTTGTTATTTTTTATTGAAAAAGGACCAACAGATCGAAATTTTTAAATGGGCTTTTAAGTGATCAAAAAAAACCATGACTTATGAACTCAAATTTTTGGGGATATAGATTTTCATTACTTAACAACCTAACTACTTTTTAGTATGATTTTGGGCGACTTCTCTTTGTAATCTAATTTGTAAAAAAAAAGTTTAGAGTCCTACTCCCAAACAATTTTTTTTTTGCTTAAGTTCTTAGAATTTTAACCAAATACCCAAGTATATTTCTAACCAAATAAGTAAAATTTAAAAGGGGTTTTTGGTATTGTAAGATGATTCACATCATCGATAGTAGTTGTAAACAGCAATAAATATTTGGGCGGGTAATGTATTTGTGAAAATTTAAAATGTTGGTTATAATGAAAAATTGAGTTGTGAATTTTTATATAGTTGTTTTTTATCCATTTTTTTTTTAACTTTTTAATTTAATATAAAATGTTTTATCCCCGGTTTTTAAAAGTTTGCAAAGAGCCAATACAGTATGGACAAAAAATTTACCCTTTTAATTTTAGAATCGATAGTAATTCTCTCTCATAATATATGCAAGATCCACTTAACATGGAGTATCACAAAGGAAATATAATTCGGAAGAAAAAAAAAACCATTTCAAATTAGACCTAAGAATGAATCTCAAAAATTATTAACCGACTATATTTACGTTAAAAAAAACTGGACTTGGTGTTTCATTTGAGGAAAAATTTTACGATATTACATTATCTTTTTAAGGTATGTAAGTATGATGTTTTTAGAATTTAGAGTTTTTTGTTTATTATTTTAACAATTTCAAAAATGTTATTGTAATTAAATTTACCTCTTCATTCTCATTTTGTATTATATATATATATATATAATATATTTTCCACTTCTCACCGGATATATGAAGATCGTGGAATGTGATATTGAAATCCACCGATTTAACCGTAGCACATGGCCGTAAATGGAATAATGGACACCTTCGAAGATATAGGAAATATAGTTCCAGCTCTTCGTATTATGGTTTCAGGTCATTACAAGACGTATAGATCAAAGATCGCATGTAATATCTAAGTTGATCTGAAACAATTATTAATGGCAAAACTGAATCTGGGTGGTTGCCGCAGGCATTTTCCCGTTTCTGATTTAGCTTTACGAGGATTTACCAAACAGTGTTTTAATGGATTGCGTTTTATGTATAAATTTAAACGACGTTTATTTTTTTAAAAAACATACTTGTAATACAACTAGTTTATTGATTGTTGTTTGGAAGCCTCATCCATAGTTCAACCTATTTAATCAACATATCTCATAATAGATTGAGCTTGTTTATGGATTAAAAGTTGCAAAATAAATGTTTTATAGTTATCAAATATCTGCATGGAAAAAAAAAAAAAAAAAGATATGCTCTCTATTGTCTTTCAATTCTTCTAGTGCTCACAAAACAGAAACTACAGTAAAAAATTACAAAAAAAATGTTTTTGAGATAGTTTCTAATTTTCAGGCTAATATATAGACGATTCGAATAAAAATATAAAATTTAAGACTAACTCCATGAAACTTTTTGTCTGGGCTTAGGATGCTATATGAATAACTTAAATAAAAATTTATTGCATGAGTGTTCTGTGTGGTCATTGTACAACTTGTAATTAAAGAAAACCCGATTCATACAATTTAGCTTTTATTTAAATAAAACAACGACTAACACTAGTGTTGGGAATTGATATGGTATATTTCATAAGGGATATTTATGCTTGGCTTGGTCATTTAGAGATGTGTGTATATACATATATATATAAATTTATATTTTATTTTGATTTGAAATGCTTGAAATCAAGCGTTTTAATAGTCCTACTCTTATGGTGTGGATTGGATTCAATGAAAGAGAATGAAAATTAGTGAGAACGTGAAGAACAACTGAATAGGGAATGACGATGGAATGGTAGTAGTAAATAACGAGTGAGGGAGGAGGGAGAGGTGTTATAGAATGAGCTAGACATACTATCATGTGAATGGGAGTAAAGAGTGTGCATACAGGGATATTCCTTTGTACATGAAGAGATCAAAGTAATATATTACCAAAATTTGAGAGTGGTATTAGCAGTAAGTAGTTGAACATGGTTTTACATCAAGTTGTTACTGTAGGCGTGAAAAAAGCAGTTGAAAATCGTTATCTCTAAGAAACATATTGTCACCATTGAGATATAAATATTAAGAATCAAAAAGAGAAAACATCTTACATCACCTTAACTCATGGATGCCTCAAAGCATTAGGAGCTTAAGATTGCTGGAAATGGGTCAGAATAATCACTTCATGGGACCTCCTAGATAAGCAAGTTCATAACACAAGAATTAGGGTTTTTATAGTAATCAGATAAGAGGAAAACAAACCGTCTTAAACATGCAAGTAGAGAGAAATAAGGCGTTTTAATGTTTTCATACTTGATTGCAAAAGGTAAGAGGGTGTGTAAAACCCTATGCTTTAGGATTTATTTAGTAATTGAATTGAACGACCGCGTTTACTTACACGTAAATGGGCATACCGTAAGTACTTTAATGACTAATAAAAATATGACATTTAAGTATTACTAAAAATATAATATTATTTGATTTAATTAATTCCAACATTGTTCTCTTAAACCAAGTTTTCAAACTTACCATCCCAAAGCATCTTCTTTAACTTCAGGAACACATCTGCTTTAAGGGGCCCTTTTAAAAGATATCTGCAACTTGCTCTTCAAAGGAATAAAATTCAATCACAATTTGATTTTCCTTCACTAAGTCAAAAATGTAATGATACTTGATATCAATATGCTTGCTATGCCATGAAAACTGGATTCTTTATCAAAGCAATTGTTGATTTGTTATCACAAAAGTTTTTTAGAGGCATAGCTTGTTGATGTTGTAACTCGCTTAGTAGTCTTCTCAATAAAATCGCCTATATAGTACTTTTGCTGCAGCTATATAATCTCCCTTACTATTAAGAGAACCCCATTGTTGCTTCTTAGATGATAAAGAAAAACTCTAGTCCAAGAGGGAAAGACAAAACTAGAAGTATTTTTTCTCATATCAGCATCCTAGCCTAATCACATCTTTATAGCCAACAAGCTCCACATTATTAATATAAGAATACAAAATTCCATCACAAAGCATACCTTTGTTTTATCTTAAGATATGTTTAGTTGCTTGCCAATGAGATTGATGTGGAGTCTTCATAAATTTGCTAACAATCCCAACACTAAACTTTAATATCTGGTCTTGTAGTTGTTAAATATCTTAAGCTTCCAACCAACCTTTTGTAATTAGTTGCATTAACCAAGTCACCACCGTTATCTTTGACTAGTTACGATCTCTCTTCAATTAGATAAAGTTTGGGTTTTTACATGAATCATCCCAAACCTCTTCAATACATCACTGGCATATTTTTTTGAGAAATAGAGACCCCTAAATCTGTTTGTTTTGCTTCAATCCCAAGGAAATAAGACATCAAGCCCATTCTCTCATTTCAAACTCAACAATCATAGCTTCCTAACTTTCCTAAAAAATTAGAGTTTATTGCTAATAAAAATTAAATCATCAACATATAAGCACACAATGATAATATCACTTTGTGAGTTTGACATAACATATAAAGTGTGCTCATATGGACTCTCTGAAAAACATGATCAACAAAGTAAGAATAAATTCTAGTGTTCCAAGCTCTAGGTGATTTCTTTAAGCCATCAAGGCCTTTCCTAATTTGTAAACCATATGTTCTTCCCCTTTTTTCACATAGCTAAGAAGTTGTTTGACATACATTTCCCTCCTTAAGTATACTTACTTAAAAATGAAAATTAAACCCTCCATTTGAAAAATTTTCTAGCTATTCCCGAAGTAGAAAAATGAAATAAGCATTCTAATAGTATAAAGTCTAGCAACAAGAGCAAATCCTCAAAATAGTCAATACCTAGCTTTTGCTTATAACTTTTTGAAAACCAAACATGCTTTAAAACAACCCACCTCTCCATTGGGACTTGTACTTGGTCTTGTATCCCCAATTTAACACTAATAGCTTCTTATCCTTGGGAAATGTAGTAATTTCCCCAAGTTCCATTCTTTTCAATAGATTGAGTTTCATCATCCATTGCTTTTACCTAACACTCATTACTAGTAGTTTCCTTAAAAGACATATCACAATTTTTTAAACAAAGCAAAATTTGCACTATATCATTAGAATCATCATTAAAAAAACTACTAACATTATAACCACATAAACCTACAAATATGAAGGCATCCTGCCTGTTTCTATAGTTAACTAAAAGAATCTCCAAGGATAGGTTGTACATCAGTGTTATGAGGCAAGCGCACCTATCAATTTTTAATATAGTGATATGAGCCCGAGTCGATCCTTAGAGATTTTGAGTATTTAATTTTAAACCTTAGCTTTTTATCTAACCAGAAAATTGTGGATGAGTTGAATGAATTAAAAATATGAAATTAACAACTAAATACTTATGAGATTTAAATTACGTAAATTAGGAAGCAATAAACTACGAACGACTTCAAGTATGCAATAATGTATTTAGGAATTTTTTTCCCCTAGTGTTTAATATAAAACCTTTTTTAAAAATATATTCAATTCAGTTTCTGTAATTCTTGACCGGAGGGATTTCACAATTAAAGCTAATATCTTTCTCAAGCATATTAACCTTAATCCTAAATTATTTACCGGAATCTCTTCATTAGTAATATAATTTAGAATTGCATTAATGTGTAATGAATTCTCACACAAACAATCAACTTTTGGAAGAAACATGTATCTTATCTCTAAGTATACATGTAATTTCTTCAATTATGCCTGATCTAATTACAATGAAAATTTCTAAATCAACATGTAATATCATATATTGACACTCTAGATTATCAATCTAAAATTAAAAAAACATAATTGAATAAGAAAAGATAAAAATTTTTATTGAAATTTTAATTCAATCCAAGTGTTACATGAAACCCTAGGTTCCATAATCTAAATACTCAAATTCTAAGCTATCATAATGAATCTAAAAACGGGTTCCATCAAAAATTATAAAATAAAGCATTAAAAACCCCTTGATTTGATAACAATCTCTTTAATCTTGAAATCGATGTTGTTCCGCTTCTTGATTAATGTTTTTCTCAAATCCCCTTCGTCTCTTGTATCTCTTGTTTCTATAATGTCTCTCCTCTTTTGAAACCCTAAGATATCCTTTTATATTTGTATTACAAAGATTCTGTTTTCGTCACCAGACACGGCCTAGGATACGGCCGTGTCCCCAGGTCGTGTAACTTTTGCATTAGGCAAATTTTCTGTATAACTCAAAACTTCATAACTTAATTCGTTTGAACTCGGAATTGAGTGAAACTTGATTCCTTTTCTTCGTTTTCGACCTAGAACGCGTTTAAACCCTTGAAATCAACATTTACTCAATAAGTATCAATTTCTTTGAAGAAAACCAAAATGTAAGGGAAATACTATAAAATCACCATATGAAATATGTTTAAAATCAGATTTATCAAATTTCCCACACTTAAGCATTTGCTTGTCCTCAAGCAAATAAATGAAAAACAAAACTTTCGGGACAAGAAAAACTTAATCAAAATTTATCCTATTTTGGGAAAACCTGTGAACGAATACACTTGACCCGAAAAAAGGTAATAAAATCATTCTCAACTAACTTGCAATAATAAAGTAACTAATTTCATCTGACCATATTCAAATGCTCCAACAATACTTAATACTAGAGTTCACTATTTAATTTATGAAAATCAAAGTTTACCCCAAATCATTTAACCAAGGATTCTTAAACTAAAAATTAGTTTTAAATCTCCCCAAACCCGAGAAAGAGTCATAAAAATTTTGTCCATTTGACTAAAGTGTATACAATTCTCTTTTCCATCTTACTAAGTCCCATAATCTAGAACAACACATTTTACATCCACTCATCCTCTGATCATCCCTCTAGTTCATGTTTTGTTGAGGGTCTTTTAAATTTTACTTTATTTAAGCACAATTGGTTGGTAGCGGGAAAGAATCTCACTTTCTGACGGGACCAGACGATCCATACCAACTTATTTCTTATATTGATAGCAGGAAAGACCTTACTCTTTTGACGGCCCAAGGCCGATCCATATCAAATTTTTTTCATTTTTTTATTTGAATTGGCATTAGGACTCAATCTTGCTCTTCTGACGGACCAAGCGAATCCTTACCAATTTTTCTATTAAATACACTTGTTATTACTTTTGACCTCCAAATTTCATTGTGATTTTTCAGGGATTTCTCAAAAGAAGAATTTTATTTGTAGTTTGCTAAAAAATTATATGACTATTAAAAATTTCTAAGAGAAGGGTATACATAAAAGTAAATTTTAAAAAATAACCATGACTAACTCTCAATTAGTGATGTTGCTATGCTTAATCTCAAGTCTTAAAATCCTAAGCTAAATAACTCGTAACTTTGCCTTCAAAAAATATGACTAATCAATTCTAGTAAAGTATAAAAAGATCAATAATAATCAAGATGAACGTTAATTTGGCTTAATCCCAGTTATTCACCTATTGCAAGTTAACTTAAAAATTAATTGGGTCAAATATGAATAATTGGTCTCCTAAATAGTGACAAATTCATATTTTAATCCTTCCCCATACTTAATAAAGGACATTGTCTCAATGTACCACAAAAAACGAGCAGCACGAAAAAAAAAAAAATAGCACAGGAAAAATGAAACATATGTAATGAAAAGAAACTAATACTTCCGGCCAGTTGAAAAGAAGTGCAAAATGAAGAAGCATGATCATTATATATATTGGATTTCACAAGTCTTGATCAACAAAAGACAACACAAAAAATGTGGAGCTAAAAAGGGAGTGATCAGAATCCTTTTTTCCCCTCAGCCCCTCATCAGATGATGCCTCAGCCATTAGTAGCATCATCATTGTCATCACTCTCCTCTTCATTCCTCCTCATCCTCTTTCACTTTCTCTAGCCTCCTCATCATCCCCCTCCTCATCAAACCTCTTCCTCACTACTCTCATCCTCCTCATCCTTTTCCGCACTCTCCTCTTTTAGTAGCCGCGTTTCATTTTAAGAAATTCTTCCTTCTGTCCTGTCGGAGATGAAGTTTATCCATACTCCCTCGAACCTCAGATAGCAACAAATCAAATTTATCGTCTAAGCTGGCTGAAGAGTTTAGCCCCGAAAATGTATGCTACGGAGAGCGTCGCCCTTGACTTCTTGATGGTAGGAGGTTCATGAGGCGGAGGGAATTTAGGCGCATAGGAGTGACTGGCTAATAAAAGTAGTGAGGGCCAAGCAACAACCTTAGCCCTCATAGCCTGCACTATTTAATGTAATATAAGGGCCACAAAAAAATATGCCCTTTCTTCCGAGTAGTGGTGGCTTGATGGTTGAAGAGTTCGGTAATTTCAATGGCTAGATTGATGGGGTGTTTTATGGATGACACTGTAGAGATAGAGGCAATCCTTGTTAGACACCCCCCCGGTGCTAAGGCCCCGGCCAGTTAATGTAGGGAGAAAACCCAGTGAAGAACCCCGGGTTTATTCAGGCCTGACTAATTAAAGGGCCCTTACCCCTGGAAAGGTCATAAGCTCGCCAACGTAATCTCTTTCCAAAATGACCCTACCGTGACGCCAGAGGAAAAGACATGAGAGACTTTGGAATTTTTCCCGTCCGTGTATATCTTTCTGCATATAAACCAAGATATCAGCCAGTTGAGCGATAGACATGTAGAATGGATAGCCACTAAAGGGTTTGAAGCGTAATTTGGGGTTTTGGGGCCCCATGTGAGTAGTACTGTCTTTATCCAGCTTTAAGTACACAAAAATTCCAGGTTCAGCTTTTTATAAACTGGAGCTTCAAAGGATAATAGGCGCTCCCAAACGTTACCATCCAAGAGTTCCTTCTTTCGGTGGTGAGCTCTAGTTGAGCGAGAACATCCCAATCCAATGAAGGGTCTCGCTAAAGGGCTTGGGATTTGAAGCAATTGGTAGCGTTGTACTTGGTAGTCCCTTAATTGGAGCATGGGTGTCCATTAGGGGGAGGTCGCCAGTGGTTCAACAATTGACGGATTGTGACGAAGAGAATGCCGCAAATTTGGATTGCTGGCGAACGGAAAGCTTAGATCGATTAGCCATTTGAATACCTGGAAAAGAGGCAAAAATCCAAATCAAACACGGACATCCATATCGCACATAGTTTGAAGCAAACAGAAAAAAACAGGAATAACAATTGGTAAAATTGTGAAAGGAATGCTCATTGGGGCATTTCATAAAAATTTAGGAGTACAGTAGAAAACGAGGTGGTGGAAAAGAATGAGTGGCAAACATTTCCCAACGAATTCCATACACACTAAGTAACGGGAAAAACAAGTGTCTATACATATAAGAGACGAAAAATTGACCCAGAATAATGATCGCCCATTGCTAACCTAACTAGCCTGAATGAAGAATGACAATCGAATTAACCAATAAAATTTGAATTTGACAGAGCATAATGTAAGCTAACTAGATGAGGCAGCATTTTAATATATGAGATCAAGAAACTCAAAGAATGATGCCTTGGCATTGATGAATAGCAAAAGAAATTAGCAGGCCAAAAACAATATGCAAAAAAGGAAGAACACACATAACCCAATTGCTGCAGCATAAGGAAGAGAAAGGAAAATTAAGGGGGAAAACTTACTTGGATCCAAATGCGGAATGTAGGAATTGTGGAGAGAAGGGGAGAATGAGAGAGAGTGTAAGAGATATGTGTGATTGTGAGAGTGTGAGAGGGTGTGTAATTTAAATAAACCGGTCGTTGTGTAAAAACGTATTATTTGGATCGATACGGCTGAGACCGACCGTGTCCTTTGCCTTTATAACTTACTGTGCCCCCATGTCTAACTGGACGCACACGGGCTGGGACACGACGTGTCCCACGCCGTGTAACTTTCTGTGCGCGTAGTGGGAAGGCTGGGCGCACATGGGCTGGGGACACAACCGTGTCCCTTCCCCGTGTAACTTATGTGCGCGGGTGGGATTGAAGTCTGGGCGGACACGGGTTGGGACACCGATGTGTCCCACGCCCGTGTAACTTACTGTGTGCGGGTGGGATTGAAGTCTGGGCAGATTACGGGCTGGGACAGGGACCGTGGTCCACGCCCTGTGACTTTCTGGGGGTTTGTGGCAGATTAAAGGGGCCGGGGCGCACACAGGCTAGGGATAGACTGTGTCCCTTGCCCATGAAAACTTTTTTTTTTTTTTTTTGGGAATCAAATCTAAAGATAAAGGAATTAGAAATAAAAAAAATTAAAAGAGAAAAAAAAAAAATTAAAGTAGAGAGGAAAGAATTATGACGAAAAAAAAGTGAAAGCAAAAAAAAAAGAAGGGAAAAAACAAAGTTAGATTAAACGAAAAATAAAAGAAGAAAAACTTAAAGAACTAAGCATAAATAGAGTTAGACATGGGTTGCCTCCAAGAAGCACTTTAGTTAACGTCGATAGCTCGACGAGATACGTCTTCTCATGTTAGTTTGTCGGATGGAGATAAAACTCCTCCTGGCCAACATGCTTAAGTTTCCATAAAGTACAATTTAAACCCGTTGTCCATTTCCCTTAAATGTGCCCTTCTCGGGTGTGTAACTTAACAGTCCCATACAGGAAAATTGTGTAATTGTAAATGGTCCAAACCCCCCTGGATTTTAACTTACCTAGGAATAGACGTAGGCGGAAGAATTATACAAAAGAACATGATCACCTTCTTTGAATTGTCGACCTTGTTTGATTTGTGATCATGATACCTTTTGGCCCTTTCTTTGTATAATTTGAAGTTCTCATATGCATTTGCTCCCCATTCCTCTAGCTCGTTCAATTGAAGCTTCCTGTAAAAACCCTGCACGTCAAAATCAAAAATTGCACGCTTTAATCCCCCAATAAGCCTTATGCTCTATCTCTACCGGCAAATGACAAGCTTTGGCCATATACAAGTCGGTAGGGTGTGGTCCCGAGTGGTGTTTTGTAGGGGTTCTATATGCCTATAGAGTATCATCTAATTTTTCTGACCAATCTTTCCTATGATACTCTACGGTTTTTCAAGAATTCACTTAAGATCGCGTTGGAAACTTCCACTTGGCCATACTTTGGGGGTGGTATGGGGTGGTTATCCTATGTGTAACTCCATAAGTTTCAATACTTGGTCGAGTTAAGCATTGCAAAGTGTGTTCCCTATCACTTATAATTGTCCTAGGGGTGCCAAATCGAGAAATAAGCCTTTCAAAAATTTTTTTACTACCCTAGCATCATTAGTAGGTAGGGCTTTAGCTTCTACCTACTTAGAGACATGGTCTATGGCTACTAGGATATATTTGCTTCCTTTGAATTCGAAAAAAAGGACCCATGAAATCGATCCCCATACATCAAATACCTCAACCTCGATGATGGGGTTTTTTGGCATTTCATCCTTACGGGATATAATTTTTTTACTCGTTGGCAATGATCACAACTCTCAATATATCTCTGGGCATCTTTGAATAGGGTAGGCCAATAAAACTGCCTCTAGGACCTTATGAGCTGTCCTATTGGTACTATGATTTCCCACCCCTGGGCCCCGAATGACAGTGGTCAAAATTCGCCAACCCCCGAGGTGTGATACACACCTTCGAATGACTTGATTTGTACATACTTTTTAAACAGGTAAGGATCATCCCAAAAATATTGTTTCACATCAGAAAAGAATTTTTTCTTTTGTTGGTGTTGAAGTCCCTTCGGTATGATCCTGCAAAATAAAAAATTAGCAATATCTACGAACCAAGAATTTCCATATCACTTACCCGGGCGATGGCATAGAGTCGTCCTCAGGAAATTCATCCTTGATCTCGTTCTCGTCGAGCGATTCTAAGTTTGGATTCTTCAATTGGGATAGGTGATCTGTGTAAATTCTCAGCTCCTTTTTTATCTTTGATCTCCACATCAAACTCTTTGCAGCAATAAGATCCAACCCAATCAATCTTGGTTTTGCATCCGACTTTGCTAACAAAATACTAAAAGGGTGAATGATCAGTATAAACAATCACCTTAGATAGAAGCAAATAAGAGCAAATTTATCAAAGGCAAAACAACGGTAGCAACTCTTTTTTGTTGTAGTGTAGGGTTCCTGAGCATTCGTAAGAGTTTTGCTAGCATAGTGAAATTTGGGTTTAAAGTGCTTGTCTCGCCCTTTTCCCCAGCACTGCCCGATGTGTGATCACTTGCATCACACATAAGTCAAAGGGGAGAGCCCAATCAGGGGACTACCATGATTGGAGCATTGGTAAGTTTTCTTTAAGGATATTTAAAGCTTTCAAATACTCTTGAGAGAAACATAAGATCTCTTATGGCCTTAACCCAAGTTGGAGATGGGAGTCTTGCAATCGCATCCACTTTGGTGTATCCCCTCAAATTCATCGATAAAAGATCTTATGGCCCCGCACAATACCTTCTTGTACCCTGAAATGGCACTTTTCCAATGAGGACAAGGTTGGTCTCTTCACACCTGGTAAGTACCCTATCCAAATTATCCAAATAAAGGCACATGAATTGCCAAAAAACTGAAAAATTATCCATTAAATACCTCCATTATGTCCTCAATCAAATCATCAAAAATAGCTAACATGCATCGCTGGGAAAGTAGCCGGTGGGATTGCAAAGACCAAAAGGCATTCTGCGATAAGCAAAAGTTCCATAAGGACAAGTGAAAGTGGTCTTCTCTTGATCTTCCAATGCAATAGGTATCTGAAAATAACCAGATAAGCCATCCCGAAAAAAATAAACATATGTCCCGCTAATCGTTCTATCATTTGATCAATAAAAGGTAGGGGAAAAAGGTCTTTTCGTGTAGCATCGTTTAACTTTCGATAATCAATAAATATACGCCACCTGTTTATGTTCCATTGGGATCAATTCATTCTTTTCATTAGGGACTACTGTCATCCCACTTTTTTTTGGAACTACTTGCACTGGACTTACCATGAACTATTAGAGATAGGATATATTTATACCTACGTCAAGGAG
The DNA here is from genome assembly GCA_024138005.1 of Lumnitzera racemosa. Lineage (NCBI taxonomy): Eukaryota > Viridiplantae > Streptophyta > Magnoliopsida > Myrtales > Combretaceae > Lumnitzera > Lumnitzera racemosa. The sequence goes on from JAMXBC010000009.1 coordinate 41,318,911, forward strand.
TTTGATAACTTCCTTTTTGATACCTCTTTCATGTTTGGATTCAAAGTCTCTGGGGCTGCACAACCGGCTTATAGTTTTCTTCATTAAAATCTTATGAGTACAAAAGGAGGGATTGATACCCTTGAATATCGGATATTTTCCCAAACAATGGCCCTCTTATGCTCCTTGAGTACTTTCAGCAACCTTTCTTTCTGTTCTTTTTCCAAATTGGATGCTATAATTACCCGGGAAATTTGGAGTCCTTCTCTAAGAAGGCAAAATTCCAAATAGTCAGGTAATTGTTTTAGCTCCAATACTAGGGCTCTTCAATCTAAGGTTTTAACTATGCTTCCTTCCCCTTTTCAATCTCTTCAAATCCTTTCTCCACAGAGATAGGTTCATTTGCCTCCAGTTGGGCTATCACCCGGATTTGAAAAGGATCTTCCCAAGCTTCCTCTATGCCTAAATTGCAGCAACTCTCCAACGGATCCTTAAGAAGAACTTCCTGCATATAACCTTGAAACAAAAGTGTCAGTAACATCAAGAAGGTGGCAAGTATCATCCTAATCGAAGGACTTTTTCATAGCCTCCGAAATTTTAAACATAATCTCTTCATCTCCCACTCGAAGAATGGTTTTCCATCACTAACATCAAAGATAGCCCTTAGCGGTTTGATAAAGAATGGTCTACCTAGGATAAGGGGCAAATTCAAAATCTTCATCATATCCAATATACAAAATCAATGGAAAAATAAATTTCCCCCTTGAACTAAAACATCCTCAAATATACCCCTAGGGGTACGTCACGATCTATCAGCTAATTGCAAGCTCATGCGTTGTGGGTTTAGGTTCCCCTAAACCTAGTTTTTAAAAAAATTTATAAGCATTAAATTGATGTTAGCACCCAATAGCTAAGGCTTTGTTTAATTAACAGATTACCCAAAATGACAAGGAATTGTAAAACTTCCTGGGTCTTTCAGTTTTTTTAGGCAGCTTGTTTTGCACGATCGTGAATACTTTTCATCCAAGATGATTGTAGGGAAAATCCTCAAACTTCCTCTTGTTAGATAACCCAAAACTTTCAAGAATTAGTGTACTTCGGCATCTGTGACAGGGCATCAACAAGAGGTAAGTTAATATGCAGTTGTTTAAAGAGGTCAAGGAACTTATGAATTGTTGGGGCATTGCGATCTTTTCGAGTCTTTTGGGGAAAGGGATAGGTGGGTTTATATTCCCTTTACCCTTTTATGGCTTACATTTGCCATTGCTTTCATCCCCTCCTTTGCTCTTGTAATTTCCTCATACCTTTCTCTCAGCATGCAACTCCTTCCCATTACGAAGTGTCACTGCCTTAACATGTTCCTTTGGATTGGGTTCTGTATTTCCCGGTAACGATCCCCCTGGTCTTTTAGAGATTAGCTTCGTTAAGTTGACAATTTGGTTCTCAAGATTACGTTTGAAGCCTCTTGATTCCTCAGCGAGGATTCAATGTTGGATAAGCGAGCCCCATTGCCTTGAATGTATTTTGTGAGAAGTTCTTCCACACTGGATTTCTTTTCTTTAAAGGGGGGGGAGGTGGGAATGGTCTTTGAAATCTAGGTGGGCTAAAGTTGGTCTTTGCTGGCCTTGGTTTTGGTTTCCCCCTGAGAAATTGGGGGTGATTCCTCCATCTGGATTGTAAGTGTTGCTATAGGGGTTATTTTGTTGCTTAGGTGGATTTCCTTAGATAATCCCCTTGTTCTAGTGGTTCTTGTGCTCCATCCCTGATACCAAATTTAAATTACATCCCATTGCACTTGTTTAGGGCCAATGAGAGTGCATTAATCTTTTTACTTAATAAGTCTACCTTGGTGCCAAAGCAGTGGTCAAGTCCCCATCATAAATTCCCATAGCCTTTTTTTTGGCTCTAGTGCTTTCCTATGGTAATGTTCATCGCTATTCCTTCAATCAGGTTTTGTGCTTGCTCAGGTGTTTTTGTGTTCAAAGTACCCCCTGCGGATGCATCAAAATCTGTCTCGTAGATAAATTAAGACCATTATAGAAGGTCTGAATCTACATCCATAATGGAAGGCCATAATGTGGGCACCTCCTGAGTAAGTCCCTTTAATCGCTCCCAAGTATCATATAGAGTCTCCGCTTCTAATTGAGCAAAACAAGAAATATCATTCCGAGTTTAGCGGTTTTTTTCAGGTGGAAATACTTCTCCAAAAATTTCTCTACCAATTATTCCAAGTTGTGATTGAATTTTGTGGTAGAGAGTTCAACCATTGTTTTGCTTACCCCTCAAGGAGAAAGGAAATAGCCGTAGTCGGATGGCATCATCCGTGGCTCCCTTGATTTTAAAAGTATCACAAATTCTAGAAAGCTAGAGATGTAGGCATTGGGTCTTCATCTTGGAGACCGTCAAACTGAACATATTTTGCACCATTTGATGATGTTAGGTGCAATTTGGAAGTTGTTAGCCGCGACAGTTGGCCTTACGATGCTAGAGTCGCCCATCAATAAATGTAGGCTTTTAATAATTGGACATGGTCCGATTTGCTTCATTCCTGTTGTTCGCAATGTATGGTGGATCTTCCTGCTTGATAAATTGAGTGTTGGGTTCTTCACCTTCTTCCTTGATTTCAACAATTGAGTCATCGTCAATGGTCGCCACACTTTGTCTAGGTCGTGATTTTAAATTTTCAAGGGCAGTTCTCTCAATTTCAGGATCAAGTTTACCTAGTTTTTTCGGGTTACTTCTAGTCATGCACTGCAAGGATAAGAAATATAGAATCAATTGTAGCTCTAGCTAATGAAAATAAATAATGAAAACAAAGGGAAAAAAAATGGTTTAAAGTAATAAAGCAATAGTATTCTTAAAATCGAAATCTCTGGGAGCGGCGCCAAAACTTGATATGAGGCAAGCGCACCTATCAATTTTAATATAGCGGATATGAGTCCGAGTCGATCCCTCATTGATTTTGAGTACTAATATTAACCTTAGTTTTATTATCTAACCAGGAAATTGTGATGAGTTGAATGAATTAAAAATATTTAAATTAAAACTAAAACTACTTATGAGACTTAATTACGTAAATTAGGAAGCAATAAACTCGAACGACTTCAGTATACAATAATGTATTTAGGAATTATTTCCCCTAGTGTTTAATATATAACTTTTTAAATTTTATTCAATTCAGTTTCTGTAAAATTTTTGACCGGAGGGATTCACAATTAAAGCTAATATTTTTCTCAAGCATATTAATCTTAATCCTAAATTATTTACCGGAATCTCTTCACTTGTAATATAATTTAGAATTGCATTAATGTGTAATGAATTCTCACACAAACAATCAACTTTCTGGAAGAAAATGTATCTTATCTCTAAGTATACATGTAATTCTCTTCAATTATGCCTAGATTAATTACACATGTAATTTCTCAATCAACATGCATTATTCATATATTGCACTCTGAATTATCAATCTACAATTAAACAACATAATTGAATCAGAAAAGATAGAAAAATTTATTGAAATTATAATTCAATCCCAAGTGTTACATTGAAACCTAGGTTCCATAATCCCAAATAATCGAATTTTAGCTTTTCATAATGAAAACTAAAAACGGGGGTTCCATCAAAAAATATAAATTAAAGCATAAAAACCCCCCTTTATTTGATGAACAATCTCTTTAATCTTGAAATCGATGTTGTTCTCGCTTCTTGATTAATGTTCTTCTCAAATTCCTCTGTCTCTTGTGTTTTTTTGTTTCTGTAATATCTCTCTTTTTGAAACCCTAAGATATCCTTTTATATTTGCATTACAAAGATTCTGTTTTCGTCACAGACACGGCCTGGGACACGGCCGTGTCCCCAGGTCGTGTAGCTTTCTGCACTTAGACAAATTTTTTGCACAACTTCAAAACTTCATAACTTTTTTCGTTTGAACTCGGAATTGAACTTGATTCTTTTCTTCGTTTTCGAGCCTAGAACGGTTTAAAACCCGAAATTAAATTTTACTCAATTAAGTATCAATTTCTTTAAAGAAAACCAAAAAATAAGGGAAATACTATAAAATCACCATATGAAATATGTTTAAAATCAGAGTTATCAATCAGCATCTGCTTTTAACTTATTTCCAACACTATTTAAAAGGAGTTGATTGTGAAATTTTCTCTTACTAAATCAATCCCCAAAAACCATCTTCATCAAAAGTGGCATCCCTATTGATAATTACCTTTTTAGTTTTTGATTGTACAACTTGTAACCCCTTTTTCTCATGGGCTGTACCCCAAAAAAAGATATATTTTTCTACTTTACCATCAAGTTCTTTTTCAACTCATCAAACACATGAGCATTTTAAAAACACAACCAAACAACTTGAGATGCTCGATGGGTTTGGGGTTCCTACCATTCCAAGCTTCATGTGGATTTTTATCACCAAACATTCCAAATAGGAACCTATTTAAACATAAATAGCCATGAAACTATATGGCAATGTTTACTATGCAACATGCATTACCATATCTATAACGGTTTTATTCTTCCTTTCAACCACACCCTTTTTTTGAGGGGTATTTTGTGTTAATTTATGCTGAATACGATGCTTTTAAGAAATTCATCACACACAATATATTCATACCCCCTATCAGTTCTCAAAATTTTACTTAATATCCACATGCTTTTCAACATAAGTCACAAATGATTTCAACATATTGCATTTCTTTAGAAAATAAACCCATACCTTCTTACTAAAATCATCAATGAAAGTAATAAAATACTTGGGTACCCCCAATTGAAGGAACCTCCCTAGAGCCTAATTTGAATGAATAAGCTTAAGTGGTTACTAGCTCTTTATGCTTTTCTTTAAGAAAGACATGCGATGCTTCTTAGCTAAATTTGAAGACTTGCATACTTTATTAGGTACACTAATATTAGGTAAGCTAGAAACCTATTGTTTACAAGAAAGAAAGCAATGCTTTCCAAAATTCAAGTGCTTAAGTCTCATGTTCCATAACCAATTATCATCAATAATTTATAGAAGCATGACAATAAGATGTATCATAATTAAGCTTTTAAAGGAAACAAGTGATTTTTTAAAAATTTTTTACTTTTGCTATGACTCATTTATCAACTTTAAGAATTGTATAGCCATGTTGCTAAACTATAAGTCATAATTTTTTTGTGTTAGTTGTCTTACACTAAGAAGATTTTGACTGACATTAAGGGAGTAAAATACTTTTGAAATATAGTTTAGGGACCTATTTTCTATCTAATGTCAAAATTTACCTTTTACTACATATTGGAATCCTGCGATCATCACCCAAATTTTACTAAAGTACAAAAGGTATCATTAAAATCAATAAATAAGTCCTTTCTACCATAAGTGTTATTGCATCTTGTATCTAATAACCCCTAGTATCATCCATAACATTATCATGACTGGCAATCAATAAGGTCTCTGTATTATCTACACTATCACGATAATCTTTATTAATGTGACCATATCAATTACGTTATAACACTGAATATGTGCCTTACACTTAGTTTGTTTATGGCCTACTTCTTACACTTATAACATTGAATCGATGAGTTATCATGATTTTGATTAGACTTACCTTTGCCTCTTTACCATTGATTAGACTAAAATTCATGTCACCTTTACCTCTCCTTTGATTAAAACCACTATGCTAATTCATTTGCTTATCTTTATCATTCTTAATATTTACTCGAGCTTTCAAGGCTTGGTCATTTTTTTTTTCTAGCCCTTTCATTCAATCGCAATTCATAAGCTTCTAAAGATCCTACAAGTCATCAATGGTTCTAGTATTGAGATTAGTTTTTTCTTCAACTATAGCTTTAGTATCAAATCTCTCTATCAAGGTATGAAGGATTTTCTCCATAATTTGAACATCTATGATAGTATTGCCATTTGCCTTTATATCATTAACAAGTTTCTGTGTCGTGGGAAATAATTAAATTTTTTTTTTGTTATTTTCTTATTGAAGCATTCATACTTCTTTCTTAGTGTCTGCAATTGAGTCTCCTTAATTTGTTCCGCTTCTTGATAAGATTGATTTAAAGTATCCTATACTCTTTTTGAAGATTTGGAATTAATAATCTTTTGAAATACTACAAGTTCAACATATTTAAAAATATAATGAATGGTCTAATCATTTTTGAGTTGATTACATAATAAATCTTGTTATTGCGCATCTAATAATATCTCAAGATTTTTTGATTTATTAAAACTATTTTCTACGACGTCCCAAACATCTACACTTCTTAAGAAAATTTTTATCTAGACTTTCCATTCATAAAAATTATTTTTTCATGAAATTTCAAAGATAATAATTACACATAATGTGTGTTCGTAGCAATCCTAATTGGTATTTCCACGACAAGAAATATTAATTTATCCAACACATTTGGCACAACTAAATTCAATGTCACGTCCTTTCTTCTTTCGAATGAATTGTCACGGATGGTTTCCTTTTTTTTTTATTTAATTTTTTCGCTGGACGTTTCTTTGACTAAAGAATTGCAGGCCTTGCGTTAACAAAATTTCCGTCGACGAGGATTTGGTCGGTGGATTGAACAAAGATTCTCCCAGCCTGACTTTCCGTCGACGAGGATTTATTCCCTTCGATTTCTGTTGATGAGGATTTCGCTCGTTAATCAATTTTTTCCTTCTATATTTTTTGAAATTCTTTTTGTCGGATTAAAGAAAAGAATGGCCTTCAAATCCTTCGATGAAGAAAGATATTCACGATGTTTGAGATTTTTCGTTGCCAAGATTTCCAATTTTTTTTCTTCTTCGACGTTACCAAGATTTCGATTTTTTTTTTCTTCTTCGACTCTCCCAGGCCTCTACTTTCTTCTTGCGTGAGACTGGAGAAGACAAGACCATGCCTTTATTCACGATGTTTGGACATTTTCTTTCTCATTTTTTTTTTTTGGATTCTTGAATTATTTTTCTGTTGACAATTTTGTTCATCGAAGTTCCTTTTTCTTTATTGCATTCAAAAATTCAAGAACTCTTCCTTCGATTCTCGCAGGCCTTCAATTCCTTTGACTTCTATTGATGAGAATTTCATTTGTTAATTGAATTTTTTTTTTTCTAATTCTTGAAACTTCAACGGTATTGTATAATATGACTTTGATACCAATTATGGGAATAAAATTTACTTAAAAAATGAATCTATTACTCAAAAGAAAAAAAAACCCTGTTTATGATATCTAGAATTTTTCGATTTATTTTTCTTTTTAAATTTTCTCTTTTT